>JAGFPH010006494.1:24931-44099 GCA_018207615.1 Philaenus spumarius | reverse complement strand
TGTTTTTTGCCTGTGCTTTTTACTGTCCTCAATACACTGTTTTTTGTCATGGTTTTGTAAAATGACGTCATATTTTGTAACCATCATGACAAGTTCGAGAAAATTGCAATGATTTTCTAGAGAGTCAAGTGAGTAATCCCCTTCTGCTTTGTCTTCTCTGTAAGCTATGCCTTGCCTACCCAGAAATAAAACTATGTCAATCAAACGTTGTCAATCAACTTCCCTTTCTCGTCGTTTAGATTGGTTCCCAGCTAGAAAACTCTCAATATCACGACCTTTTAGGCATATTTTTGAAATGAAAACTTCTTATGGCGCGTTAGGCACTTTTTAAGATGTTTAAAAATCTCTGATCTCGCGTGATCGTCAGATATTATTAGTCATCGCCTCTGTGTTTACAAAAGAGAGATAGCACTAAATGTAGTAACTCAATTCCAACACAGTCAACGGTAGCATAGTGGTCAGTATCCCCGTCTGTCACGCGGGAGACCGGGGTTCGATTCCCCACCGGGGAGGAATATTTTTTTTTTACAAAAAACTCATTGCAACTCCAGAAATATGTAAGATACTTCAAGTTTGATATAAGCTAAGTGTATGTTACGGTTTACAAGCGTACCAGGCACCACGATTTTATTTTAATAATTTTCAAAATGGCAGCAGTTACAAATGTTTAAAGTGGAATATCTTGAAAACCGTTAACATAACGAAAAGTGTACAAGGGACAACACATTTTGTTTTTAACGTTAGACAAAATGACATTTTTCGTTTCTGTAGGTCAAAGCATAATTGAGTTATCTAGACAAAACTGAAATCATAATTTCTTGGTAATTGTCTACAACATCAAACATTATCCTAAAACCAACATTTTTTTAATTAACGAACCTAATGTTGCAACTTATGTTAAATTTGAGTACTTGGTGATACCTCTAAAATGGACATAGATAAATTAGCTATCTTTGTTGATATGATAATGAATGTCAACGCGTGTTGTTTCAGTATATGCCTAACCAAAATTATATTTTTTAATTTATTATTTGACTTTAGACAATCATTTTTATGTTATTTTTTAGATTTTATTTTAAATGGGTCAAGGTAAAAATAATTCTCAAATTTCAGATTAAACCAATATAACCAACGATTTATATTCAGGACAGTTTTCACTTCTGATGGCAGTCCCAGGACTGCTTTCTTTTTTTTTTTTGTTATCACCGTCGCGTCATGTAACTACCGCTGAGCTCTGAACCGAACGCGGTGACTAGCGCCTAGCGCCTAGTGTAATCGCTGTAGCATAGATATGAATAATATAACACTGGATCGCTGACTCAGGTGGCGGAATAGCACTAGGAGCGAGCCGGCGGTGACTCTGTTCCCCCCCCCCCACCACAGTAAGGACTTTCCCTCCGCACTGTGTGTCAGTTGCCATTTGTATTTAGTTGGCGCGTCCACTGTATGTTTGTTTGTTTAATAAAGTTTAGTTTTAGCAAGATTTTGGGTTTTATTATCATTAAGCACCCAAGTTGTAATAAATGCATTGTATTTATTAAATTTATTAATGTTAACTTGTGCATACCAAAACCAACAACTTTCACTTTTCTAGTTTTATTTGCTAAATAAAAATGTAAGCCACTGCAATATTGTTTGATTTAAAAGTTATATTTCAGTCGTATTAAAATATATTTACAAGAATTTAATTTAAGTAAAAATTTTACAAACAAACCTCTAAATTCGTAATTTGAATAAGGAAAAGGCCATTTTAAACTTTCATAAACGCAGTTAGTTGTTGTAACATTATAGTATTTATATTAAAGCAGTAGTTATATCACAAGATTCTTCATTAAATGGACCTTTTATTTCGTGAACCAGATGCCTAAATACAAGTAATAACTTTCTATAAAAGCAATTTGGATAAAAAAATGGTTGCTTCCATGCCCACTCAACGATATCATAAAACACATATAACTAGTTTGAAATAATATAAAAATAATTATGTAAAATCAAGAAACAATTACTATCAGAACTGAATCTATCAATGCTACATGTATAGTCAGAGTAATCGTTTGACTCTTGCATTTTCCTGGTTATTAAATTACCCTTATTTCCTCTTTACATACAATGCCATTTAGTAGTCCATATATTAACACATTTTCTAATTTAACCTGAAATTATACATTTTAACTTTGTTTTATAAAATAAATAAATCTTATTTTTTATCAAATGTGTTTAATAACATGTTAATATGCAATCAAATGCCCAAACTAAAGATAAAAATTCAAAAAATATAAAACACATAATCATGTTTCTTTAATTGTATACGTCAAATTGCTTCGCAAATATGAATAGTAGCTATTAGTTGTAAATAGTTCTTCCAGTGTTTCTAAATAAATATATACAATACATTCAATGTGCATTATGCTTACAAATAAATAATGTGTGTAGTATTTATATTTAATTAAATTGCATCAATTAAAAAGCTCAAGTTTAAAATGTAATAATACATATGTATATTGACTATTGCGACAGTGAGAAGTAGAGAAAGTAATATACAACGCGTAAATGAAGAGGCGTAAACAAAATGGAAGAGGAAGAATACAACATTTGAAATTATATTTCATGTTTACTTTAATAGTTTTCAATCACAATCTTCTAAAAATAATGCACATTCTTCTCGAAACATTTCATTAGCTAATATTTTAGATCGCATCATAGTAATCGATGAATTAAAACTTATTTATAAATAAACAAAACAAGTTTTAATTTCGCAAAGAAAATAACCATCGCAGAAAATACTGCCTCTACAGGCCTACGACAAAAATTAAATAAGGTTATTTTGTTCAGTAACACAAGGGCTGTAATTCCATTTCAAGTAGCCTATGTATATGTATTATATGTAATGATTTAATGTACCGTAACAATAAAGGAATATGTTTAAACAGACACAATTAACTTATTTTGTAACCTTGACTACAAATATACTATAAATATACTACCATAGAGTTTATATATGTTTACAAACTGGAAACATACTAAAGACTAATATTTAGAACTTAGGCTATTTAAATGGTTTCATTTCGGTTGTACAAAACAACTTAATTGATTTTACAAATTTATATATGTTTACATGTTAATTTTTTAAATGTAGTCCGAGATAATGAACAGTACCTTGGCTTCTTATGAATGGATTCTATTTTAAGTACCATTACCCGTCGCGGCTCCGCCAGCAATCTTTTACGGATTCAAAATATTGTACTGATTATATTTTAAAAGTGATTAACTTGGTAGTCATTTATTTAAGGTAAATATAATATAGTATTAATGAAATGAAAAAATGCTAAATATTTTACCCACTGTATATTGTTATATATATAATTATAATTTCTATGGAAGTACAGAAAGGACATTATTCAAGATTCCACATGGTCCTTCTCATAAAACAGTGGATCTTCACCAGGATTTGGAATTTCAGCACATACGAATTGATCTATCATATTGGCTGAAATTTTATCTTCCAACCATAGCAATTTGTGAACATATGGCAAGCCTCGCTTTTGCCACTCAACAGAATGCATGTGACATCGAACTTTTCCAAACAGTTGTCCTTTAAACAAAAGATCTATTAACTCTTTTTCTTTGCGATTAAAAACTCTTGCAATAATATGAGAAGGATGATGACGTTTCTGTGCACTTCTGGGTAGTTATTTTGATGTTTAATTGCTACTTCTCTATGCATTTTTGGGTTACATCTATTCAATTCGGGGTGATCATCTTGATACTTTTCCGCAGCGATTTGAGTTTGGATTGGTTTGTTTACACTTTTTACAGCTTCATTATTTGGTTTTTTTCATGTTCTGTTTGTGTAGCACGACACTTTTTATTTTTGACATAAATAATTAAATTTTGTAAAACATTGACTTTGGAAATAGGAAAATACACTTGTCGTCAAAATGATTGTTATTAATATTCCCACTTAAGCGCAATCTTTTTACTGGGAACGTTTCTGTACCAAATTTTTCCGTAAAGATTATTATTGTAATAGACTTCACATAAAAATGTAAAAATCTCACAAACAGCAACAAATTCGCAATAACCAGCATAGACTGAATGTCGAGACATTTTTCACGTACATACGCCACAGAAGTTTAAAAGTTGTCGCCATTTCAATTACATGATTTATCGGCAAAGTTATTCAGTTATTCCAATGTGTCAGTCACTTGTGAACAATTGTGTCTCGCATCTCCTAACACCTTTCTTGGGTAGAAACAAAACGAAAAAAGCAGGCCCCATCTCCAATGACAGATATAACAGTTTGGGGTATATTGGTATATTAACATCTCATTGACGTTAATCTCATCTATTGCTATGTTTTTTCACTCTGTTGAATACTAGAGCAACTCTTATTACACAATTGAAATTAATATCACGATTTATTTACACTGAGGAAGTAAAAAAATGTAAACTTTAAATTTAAAAGAATACTTCGCAACCAGAAATTTTGATTGCAATTGGTTTCTAATTTTAATTTTAATTAGATTTTAAGTCAACTGAAATTGGACAAAAACATAATAATTTAATATTAAAAACAAAATAAAAATAAGCGTAAATCTAACTCAAAACTAAAAATTTCATCAAATTCTTATTTGAATTTTTAATTTAATAACCTAGGTATTTTTGTAAGAAAACAATACAGTAACTATATAAAAGCTAAAGGTTACAACGTATTAAATATTTATAACTTACTGTATTAACTTAAATATTAACCAAGTAACCTAAAAAAATTAACTGATTCTAAATTTGTTAAATTTGGTTGCTATGGTAATAAATCTAAACAGTTTCAAGAAATTTGTGTTGGTTCGATATTAGGCCTAACCTAAAATTATTGTTTAAACAAAACAAAAGAACACTGTGGCGACAAAATCACACTGATTAAACCCCGAACCACAAAACAAGGAAGAAAAACAAAAACTAAACAACTAAATTGTAAGTTAGTCATCGAAATGTACGTAAGGGTATTAAACATAACTTACAATTTAGTTGTTTAGTTATTGTTTTTGGTTCGGGGTTTTTATTCAAATCAGTGTAAAATTATTGTGTTAAGCTTTAAATCCAAATTAGCTGTTTTATTTATGTTTATATGTAACAAAAGATGTTTGAATTTTATTAAAGTAAGCATTTTTCATAGATTTTTCCTTTGTTTTTGTTTTAATTTTGGTAACCTAACCTAATTTAAAAATACCGGTACTAAATGTGTTAAGTTGGTTGATATGGTAATGCATTTAAATACATTCAACAAACATGTGTTTTTTTCAGTATAAATAGGCCACACCTAGAATTGTATTTCTAAGGATTTGATTCGAATCAGCTGTTTATCTGTTATAGGTATGAGTGCGAACCCCATTATTTTGATCATTTTTAACCCTTAAAGTCAATATTTTGCAAAATCCTTTCTTAGTGTGCCTCTACTGCTCTACATATTGATATGAACGTACCCTGAAAATTTCAAGTCTATAGCTATCATAGTTTTGGTTCCCTGTACGTTGATTATGAATCAGTCAGTCAGTCAGGACATCTTCTTTCATATATACAGATGTAGGACCTACTATTTATAATAATATGTTATTATAAACATACAGTATTTAGATAGGCTACCAATAGTATTGCAAGTCTAGAGTTAACTCTTGGACAGTTGTAAGACTGATTATACGGTGTTTAACAAACGAAACAATGCCTCCTCTCAATGCTATCGCTGCACAGCGGAGCCCTTACAGTGGTGGGGGTAACTTCAGAGCGCAGCGCGCCGATCCGTTCTCGCAGCACGGAGTCAGCGATCCAGTCTTAGTAGTACATAACTATGCGCTGTACTCAGGGAATACTTTTAACTGTAATTAAATAAATAGGTTTATTTAAACAAATATTTTTAGCAAGATTACGTCATTGTAAAACAGTAAAATAAAATCATCTTGATAATTGCAAAACTTATTTTTTACAATTTATTTACTTTATTTTTTATTTTATTTATTTTTTTTTTTAATTTTGCTTTTGGAGGCCCCCTGGAGCGATGCATGGTCAGACCGGGCCTGGTATTAAAACATGATTGACTTAAGACACACAAGCTTTCACACAACTATAAAATTCCGTGTGAGAAGTAAAACCAGCTTAAAAAGGGATAAAGTAAAGTACTTGCTGAGAATCCCGTTTTGTTTTTAAATTAACTACTCCAATTTTTACAAATACACTTTTATTCAACATAATAAGTGAAAGGGAACTTACTTATTTAAATTGCAGTAATTTATAGCTAGATGGATAATTTACAAAGATTCATATTTAGTTATACAGATTGTGTTTGAATCTACTTTAGAAAAACTGTTTGAAAATATTAATTAACTAAATTGATTAGTTCACAAGTTTGTAGGTTGAAGTAAAGTGAAGTGGAGTTGGAGACAATATCAAGTGCTATTGAGAAGTTGGTGGGTCTTGTTGTGATTTCCCCTATTCTTGACGAAACAGCTTTTTGTTTCTAAAACTTAATAATGTAATCTACTTCTCTTTAGCCCTATAACCTTGTAAAACAATGTATCGTTTAGTGGGTTTTACTGACTACATATTCAAGGCCATGAAATTAGGCGGGTGAGTGAAATGGCGGTGTTGACAGATATGGAACTAGTCGAGCGACGGAAGGTCGAGATTCGCCTACCTCCACGCACGAACTGGCAACACTACCCATGCACTGTTGCCAAGTCCAAGCGATTAAAAAACAAAATATTTTTACACTGAAAAACTCAAAATATTTTTTGCATTAAAATTTAATAATGACATTAAAATTATTTGTTTTGTACTCTTGATTATAAAATAGTAACATTGCGCAAGGCTACAAACTACGGTTCTCGCCGAGCGCCCGCGTGCCTTTGTTCTTGATTCATACAGTTATGCATTTTACAACTAAACCAAGAATCTCGTAAAAACGTTTCGAACAAAAAATTTTATTCATACGATTTTCTATATTTTTGCCGCAGACGAAATCTTGCTGACAAAAAAAAACAAAATATCCTCGCTTGGTGAAAGATTCAATACACGGCGGTTTTAAATTAAATTATCATTTAGGTTTTTGTTCTTTTGTTAATTATTTGCTCCCGTTTGAAAAATAAAAAAAGTCATACCATTGGAATCAGTAGCATTTTCCGAAGGCAGTGGTATAATTTTATTTCACAATGCTCTGTAGACAGATTCACAAGCACGAGAGAAACCACACTACCTTGCGCTTTAAAACCTTTACTTAACAGTTGTAAGTTGTAGAAATAACTACAGCACGAATTGGCAAAACAGACATTTCTCTCACCCGCCTAATTTCATGGCCCCGAAAATGTTCAATCAGGACACTTGCGTAAATGGAGAGAGACGGTAAGGCTGGTTTTATGCAAGGCGTTTCGCGCCCGGCGACAGTCGCCCGGCGTTCCTAGTTCTATTGAATCAAATGGGAGTATTTATGCACAACGCCCAACATTTTTGTCGCCGGAAAGTCGCCGGGCGTTCCTATATACCGGCGACAGATATTTAAAACGCTGCTTCCGAGATTGTCGCTCGTAGGCTCTAAATACATTGAGTCAAATGGTGACATTTATGCAGGGCGTTCGGCGTTCGGCGTCTGGCTACAAAGCAATGGACAGGTCTTTGCTCTTCTTGGAATTTAAGGGGTGGGCCAGGGGTGGGGAAGGTTCTATTATTTTACCTGAAACCTGACAATGAGTTAACCTGATAATTATTGTTATATTATTATTTAAATATTTAATCAAATAAAATTATTCTGATAAGGTGAAACGAGTTCTTAAATGGAATATCTTATTAATTGAAAAGTAAAGATCTGTCAGAATCAATGTTTACAAATTATATAGCAACAAACATTGTACAGTTCATAAATATATATTCATAAGTTATATATATATATTATGTTATTTGATACATGCTGGATGATACGTGACCTTCAGAACGTACCACTAGTATAATGCAATAATGAAAACCTTTGAAAAAGCTGTATTTATTTATGCTTTTGTTTATAAAGTTGATTTTCTTTTTAGCTAAACACATCTTCAACAGTTAACATAAAAATCTTTGATTTTACATTTCCACTAGAATAATATTACAATTAGAATGATCTGTTCATAGCTTCATCGTCAAGTTGAGAACAATTTGAAAATACAAACATATAACGCAAAACATTTAACTGGCAATAATTTAAAATATTATTTTGTCTGGTCTCAATAGTAGATATTTAAATGTGCACCTTATAAATATTATATACACATCCATTAATTATCGTTGAAATGTCTTACCTTAGTGCCAATGATATCATTTCCTCAGGAAGAAATGCTAAGCCAGTCAGCAAACTAGGGTCACTTTTCACAACGGTTCTTACTTTGCTTGAAAGTTCGTTGAAGGACGTTTCAGACATACGAAAATAGTTAGAAAACTTGTCGTTGTCTTCTTTCAACTCATCAAATAATGTATGAAAAACTCCTCTCTGTAATCTGACTCTATTTATTGGATGTACAGACCATCGCCTTCCTTTACGCGGTTTCAGTAAATTATGAATCAAGTATATCACGATAGGGTCCATATTTAGGTTTGTTAACCAGCAGTGAGCACTACTTGAAGTTGAACTGAAATGAATCAGCTCCCCCACCAATCATATTTAGCTTCCCCACCAAACGCCAAACGCGTGAATAAATTGTGACCGAAATGTCATACGGGCGTTCTTCTAACGACTAACGTTTTTCGAGCGACTCGCGTCGGTCAAAATTGTGAAAACGCCGAACGCTCCAAGTTCCGAGTTTCCGGAACGCTGGACGCGAAACGCCTTGCATAAAACCAGCCTAAGAGGTCAGAGACAGGCACACGACTTCATTGAAGGCCTGGATGGACACCTAAGCAGAACACTGCTGGGTCTTGGCAGGCCGGAAGTGAGGTTGTTGGTCGGTAGTAGAGAGGAATAGATGGACATAGACCAGCTGGATCCAACTGGATCCAAGGCTCACCCCCAACCCCAAAATTTGCCCCAAAAAAATCCACCCTCCACCCCCAAAATACCTCCTACAACCTCTTTTTTCCGCCCCCGGCCCAAAATTCCACCCACCGCCTCCCACCTACCACCCCCTTTTTCCAGCCCCAGGTCCAAAAATTCATCCCTCCACCCCCAAAATTCCACCCACCACCCATTTATTCCCGGATCACTCCCTAAAAATTCCACCCACCACCCAATTATTCCCGGGTCACCCCTCACCCCAAAAATTCATCCCAACCTCCCCAAAAACTTTGACTAAACATAAATCCCACCCCCACCTTTTTAAACCTTACCCTATCCCCTATAAACCTAAGGCTAAAATCAACTCTCTCTTTGAATACATGTGGATCCATGACTAAAAATAAATCCAAACCCAACCTTTTTTAAACCTTACCCAAGGTTACCCTCTCCCCTATAAACCTAAGACTAAAATCGATTCTCTCTTTTAACGCAGGTGGATCCATGACTAAAAATAAATCCAATCCCCACCTTATTTTAAACCTTACCCAAGGTTACCCTCTCCCCTATAAACCTAAGGCTAAAATCAACTCTCTCTTTTAACGCAGGTGGATCCATGACTAAAAATAAATCCCACCCCCATATAAACTTAAAGTTTAAATACAACTATCTTTTATTTCTTGTTACCGCAGGGTGACCCCTTCCCAGACACCCCACAAATAAAAAATTCCTCAAATAACCCCATTCCTCTCACCAACCCCAGATTTTGAACCATTACAAAAAAACTGTTTGTCTTAAATTTATTTGTATTTTTGATAACTTAACCCAACCTAAGGAGAAATCAAAGGGTGACCACAACTTTCTTTATATTAAGATTACCGATTTAAATATTATTATGTGAATGCAACACTATAATTGAACTGTTGTCAATTTAAAAACACTTTTTTAACTTATACAAGGAAATTATTATTCTTTGGTTAAGGTAATTTTTTTTAAATATTTTAAAACAGTTTTTTTTAAAAGTAATATGTAAATAACATACACAAATCTTGACGGGTAAGAATAGTTGGTAGGCATACCGTTTTAAAAGTAGCCATAAGAAAATAGAAATATTTAAACTAAACTAAAAAGAAACTAACCTATATATCGTATGTTTAAAATGTATTATTTTTAATAAAATGCCGGGTTTTAGTTTCAAAATTACTTTTAGATACTACAAACGAACAATAAAGAAGCAATAAAATACGAATGTATTCAGTAATTTATGAACTCGAGATAATAATAACTTAATATTATACATTTTTGTGAAGGAGTATTTTTGGTTCTCTATAGTATATATAATAACCAAAACTGTCAGTTCAGATTAAAAAACAAATATTTGTAACTCCTAACTTTTTAAATATAATTTGAACAATCGTACAAAAAAATACAATTTGTAATATAAGAATTCTATATAACAATGAGTTTAAAAATATGTTTTGTCCTTATACGTTTAAAACATATAAGTTATTTCGTTCAAAAAAGTTTTTACCTGATATAAACTCGATTGATAATGCACTTTTTTACAAAAAGGTTGTAACCATAGGAAAAAATTACCATTTTTTATTCCTTCATTACAAATTTTTTTTTTTATAAAGATAAAAATCTTTAAAATTATAAAAAAAAATATTATTTTTTCACAGTTTTGAAAATTTTCATGCTTGAATGGAGATATATTAGTAATGAATTTAGTTTAATGAAAATTTATATATTTTTTAAACCCTCGGTATAAATTTTCAATAATACTTATTCATTAAAATTACCAGAAGTAATCATCGGCGGATGTTTGATCCTATTAGAAAAATGGAACAAGGGTTATGAAGGTTACAAAAATATAGTACATTTTTGTGAAGGTGTATCCATAAATTGAAAAACAAATATTTGTAAGTCAAATTTTTAAATATATACCGAACCCTTTTAAGAAGAAAAAGAAACTCACTTTGAATAACTATTATAACAAATTATATATAACACTTAGGTTAAAAATATATTTTCTTTTGCCCTTATGTGAAGTAACAATATTTTAATCATATCAGTTATTTTTGAAAAGGTTCACAATTTGTAATAACTATTATAACAAAATGTGTTTGTAAATTATTTTAGATTGCACTTGACGATCTCCTCCAAAATAATCCATAGAAACAGTGAAACTGAGTAAGACATTACAGGGAAGAATCTAATTCTATCGAAATGCCTTTAGACACATTAGAAAGGTGGTGAAAAATTAACCGACCTTAACCAACCTTGAAATAATCACACAACAGTGTTATGCTAAACATCGTGAATTAGTTTATAAAATACATAGATTGTTGTTAGAATATTCTGTCTGAAAACACGATTTAAAGTTAAAACAAGGAAACTAATATTCTTTCGTTAAGGAACCATTTTTCGAAATATTTCAAAACAGCTTTTTCAAAACTGGATTTTGGTTCTCTATAGTATATTTTACTTCGATCTTTGAAAACAATAGTTATTTTGTTCAAATTATAATCATAGGTAAGTATTAAAAATAAAATATTAAAATGATACAAATAATATAAATGGTGATTTTTTTAAATTTCCACATGTTTAAAATATATATTATTTGAGATATGAAACATAATTACACCAAAATTAAAATCAAATATTTGTAAATCATAACTTTTTAAATATCATCGAAACTCTGCTTAGGGAAAAAAAAAACATAATTTGTAAAAAGTGTTTATAAATATTTCTATATAACCATTGAGTTTAAAATATTGTTTAGTCTCATATTTTGTAATAGTAAGAATTTTATAATATTTAAAACATAACAGTTATTTTTCAAAAAAGTTTTACCTAATATGTACTCAACTACAAACAATATAAATGGTGAATTTTTAATCTAAAACTTGCTTCAAATACATTTGAGTTATAAAAATCTAATTACGTCAAAATTAAAATCAAATATTTGTAAGTGAAATAACTTTTCTAAATATCGTCGAAACTCTGCTTTTGAAAAAAATTGTAAAATTTATTTATAAAATCAACTATATAACCACTGAGTTTAAATATTGTTTGGTTTTATATATGTTATAGTAATAATTTTTAAATTTTTAAAACATATCAGTTGTTTTTCAAAAAGGTTTTACCTTATATATTCAACAAATCTTACATTTTTTTACAAAAGGCTGTAATCACAGAAAAATTACCCTGTTTTGTTTTCTTTTTTCTATAAACAAATTAATTGTATTTTTATTAAGGTGAAAATCTTAAAACTTATATTATTTTTTCACAGTTTTGAAAATTTTCATTTATGAGTGGTTATATATTAGTAATGAATTTAGTTTAATAAATATTTATATTTTCTAATAAATAACATGAATAAAAAAGGTGATTTACCTACCACCGACTTGAAATATATTTACAACCGCTGAAAATCCTAAACTACTTAAGGGTGTGCAAAACTATCATGAAAGAGTCCAATAAAGTCCTCTAAAATATAACTTATCTTTAGTCGAATTTTGAAGAAATGTTTTCTTAAGTGACGAAAATTGTAAATTATATATTTTAAGAGTTCAGACAGCATACGTTTATTGTTTATACTTGATTTATATAATAAATAAGAACGGATCGACTTATGTTATTTTTGAAATATTAAAGTGCAGTTATATAATTTCTAAGTGGTTCACTCAATATTACATTCTTTATTTTCAGAAATCCCGAATAAAATGGACTCTTGGTAAAACAAACGTCCCATATAGCTGTTATTCAACTGCAATATTTAAGACTTGTAATAAGTATTTTGAAATCATACAACAACTATAATAGATTACTATTCATTAAAGTAGTTGAAATTAGAAATGTTGGGGCTGACTTCGGAAATATTTCATAAATAGGATAGTTATTGTTTGATGCATATTAGTATTATTTTGTAGCGTCTGGTGTTTAGTTATTGTAATAAATTTAATAATTGACTTCCAAGGTTTTAAGAATAACTCTAACGAATTTATAATAAAGGAATTAGCAATAACATCTACAGATAAAAAATATTGTCAGCACTATATTGTCGGACCGCTTTTTGAATTTAATACGTTATCCAACTTCAGGAAAAGAGAATGTAACTGGTTAACTCATAATTATCATGGTTTAAAGTGGGGCGACGGTTCGACCAGTTATGAATCGTTGATAAAAGAATTGAAATGCATCTGTGAAAAATGAATATTATTTACGCCAAGGGTAAAGAAAAATGTGTATTTATTGAACATATTTTTGAGAATGAAGTTATAAATTTAGAAGATTTACATTGTACATATCTTGGACTTTTAAACTCGAACGAGACAATTAAACATTGTTTTTTTTTCACAATAGTCAAACTAAATTTGTGTGCGCTCTAAATAATGTTGAAGTATTAAATGATTTGTTTAACAAAAATGTACTCAACAGAAATAATGTGATTCAAATAATAAAAACTTGATTTTAGTGGAACTTATTGTAATGTGATTAGAAATTTGCTTGTAAATTATTTTAGACTGCACTTGTTTTATAAACACATTAACAAATGTAAGTTTTCCAATATTAATAACATTTTAAAAATATTACTATGCTGAGGTGTGTTTCTGAATTAATTATATGTAAATTTTTTGATATAAGTATTGATAAATATTTGTAATTTTTGAAGCAAATAATTTTTTCCTACAAAAGTGTAAGTGTTATTATTTGATCCCGTTATTAAAAATATGTAGTTGAAATGATAAATTCTGATAAATGGTAAGATTTTATTATTATATAAAAATAAAATGTGATACAAATAATCAAAACTTGATTTTAGCTGAAACTATTGTAATGTGATATGTTTGTAAATTATTTTAGACTGCACTTGTTTTATAAAAACATTAGTAAATGTATGTAAGTTTTTCAATATTTAATAACATTTGTAAAATATTATAATCCTGAGATGTGTTTCTGAATTAATTACACAAACATAATATTTACAATAATAATTGTATGTATATTATTTGATCTAAGTATTAATAAATATTTGTAATTCTTTAAATAAATAATGTTTTCTACAAAAGTGTTAGTGTTATTATTCGACCCCTTTATTAAAATTATGTAGTTGAAATGATAAAGTCTGATAAATGGCAAGATTTTATTAACATAAAATACAGTATGCAACATAAAACAATAATTACCACCAAATTGTAAGAAAATAGAATGTAAATGGTTAACTTATAAATTATCTTGGTTTAAAATGGGATAAGGTTTAATAAATTACAGGATGTTTATGAAGAGGGCTAAAATTTATCTATGTAAAATTAATATTATTCATGACTCTTGAGTTAGTTACCAAACTTTTATAATATTTCAGTTAAACCAAAAAACAAATTCACCCAGTTTTTATGTTAACCAACAAATTTTTACCAAATTCTTATTGTTAAACCTCTAATTTTTACCCCGACTCTTAGGTTAAACACAAAAATTGTACCCAATTCTTAGGTTAACCCCAAAAATGTCACCTATTTTTTATATAAACACCTAAATGTTTACCCAATTCTTAGGATTAAAATATTAATTGTTTACCCAATTCTTAGGTTAACAGCAAAGATTTCACCCAATTCTTAGGTTAACACCATAAATATTTTATTCTTCTGTTTTAATGTTAGACATTGCATTTTGTATTTTAAACAAATTATAATAACATTTTACAAAAATATCGTCAAGTATTTATCTCTAAAGAAACATTTTGGAATAAATTTCTTTCTTTTTTAAAACTAAAATATCGACCAGATATTATTTTATTTAGTGTATGGTTTTGAAAACAATATTTAATATTACTACGCTCATACAAGGAAATACTCAAATTTGGATATTAAAAACCCATATCTCGGATAGGAGTTCTCATAAAATCAATATTCTGTAGACACACCAAAATTTTCACGTAATGTTACAAAGTTTCCAAGATAATGTTAGGTTTGAGTCAGGGTGACTCTTGAGTTAGTGACCAAACTTTTATAATATTTAAGTTAAATCAAAAAAATTTCACCTAGTTTTTAGGTTAATTAACGAATGTTTACTCAATTCTTATTGTTAAACCTCTAATTTTACCCCGACTCTTAGGTTAAACACAAAAATTGTACCCAATTCTTAGGTTAACCTCAAAAATGTCAAATATTTTGTAGGTCAACTCGAAAATGTTACTTCTGCATCTTAGGTTAACACCCAAAATATCACCCGATTCTTAGGTTAAACTAAAAAAACTTCACCCAATTCTTAGGTTAAACCAAAAAATGTTTACTCTGTTTTAATAGTTGTCTAACAAGGCTAGGCAGTAATGATATATTCATATCTGATTTGTTTAATTGTATATACATGTAGTGAGTTTGTATTATATATAAACAAATTATGTGAAAGAGAAAAAAATATGAGTCATAATTTTATGAAAACAACCTTAAAATTTAGATTATATTTATATATCTTGATTTTGTAATAATAAGTCCCATCACCAATTTTCAAGGGCTTTGGACCTTCATTGTATCAAAAAATGGTTTCAACAAATTTATATATTTAGGTTTTATCTTAAATAAATAAATTTACTTAGTGAAACAAATATATATATTTTTTTAATAGTTATAAACGAACAATTAAAAAAAGTAGGTGAACAAGGCTGGTTTAAACCTATTATTACTCTCAAGATATTATAAATATATATATTGTATAATGACTGTAATACGTTAATAGTAGGTGCATACATAAAGTTATCACAAATATTATGTATTCTTGTACAAGTCTACTTCGAATACAATTATTAGTATTATAAGAATTGTATTCAAGAAAAGTACTTACCATCAACATACTATTTATTTATTCACATCAAACATTTTGTGGATGACTTTTTTTTATGTACCATCAAATATTGACTTGCAGATTTTTAGGCCTGCCGTCGATCAACATTTGTTGGGCATACCTATGATGGAATTTTTTTTGTAAACATTTGGACATCATTATGATTTATCCATTGATGTTATTTTATATGTGAGGCTGAACATGAATAACAAATATTTGTGATCACAAAGTATGTCTTATAAAGTACAATCATTTGAATACCATTAGTACTCCCAAGATGACACAGCTACTATAACAACTGTTTTACTGAATGAAATTTCCAGTACTGATACTCCATGAGTTACACCTCTTTACATTTATTTAAGTGTGGAAATAAAGATGGTAGACATTGTGAATTTTTTTAAACGATTAACTTTTTTTTATATAGTGTTTATGATGTATGTGAATAAGTAATTACTGAAAAAATATCCCTCCCCCAATATTGCTTGTGACTAACAGTTAACGAAACAGTTAAACATTTTATTTAAACTACATTACATATATTTTATTTAAGAGAGAAATGCCCATGTGCTAAAGTATCTACATTATTGGTTAGAATATGTCTTTTTATATCCTGGGCTGATAGTGACAATTTGTTAGTTTCAGTTGTAAATACATTATGCTGGTAACTACGAATGTTGTTATTTCGGGTGTATAGATCTTTATTGTTAAATAGACAGTCGTAATAATTTTGAAAAGTTTTTTTTTTTTCAACAACACTTTTATTAATGCCTTTGGCTCTTTTAGTGATCTTCCCAGCAACGTTTACTGCGTACAATTTGCTACGAAGACCAACAAATTCTTCTATAACACTACCTGATGCCTCATCCTTGAACTTACCCAACACCTTTTTATTAGTGATGGAGTACAGGGGGTGATTTATCGGGTAGTTACTGGTGTCAAAATGTGTCATGTTTAGTTTCATGTCTTCATACATGTCATCAGTCTGTATTTCATATATGAAGCTATCTGTGTCACCATATAGCAATCTTAACCTCTCAATACCATATGTAGGGAGCATTACTTCATAGTGGAAGTTATACATATGCACTTTACTGATATCTAGAATACATTGACCTAAATATATCGGTTCGTTAAGTGTCATTTTCGTCTTTGCCAAATGTATTCCCACAAGATTTTCATTATATATAGTTCTGTCTAGGAAGTTACATTTGGCAACCAACTTTTCCACTTTAGCTGCTGAAGAAACAAGCTTAATGTCCATGCGGTTTCTTACATTTTCCATAGATTTTCCAAAGACAGCGTTAACCATCAATTTATAAAAATCTTTTTCAAAATCTGTAGTGGCTATTGTCCGTAGTCTAGTATTTAAATCAACGTACTGTTTAAGCCATGCCGACTGTTTAAATTGAATTACTCTATGAATCTTTTTTAGTATAAGACCATGTAAAATTGCCTGTTTCAAAGCTTTGTAGTGAATGATATATTTTTCCTTATTATACAGAGTAGTCATTAGTCTCTTATTAACTCCCTCACCTCTTTGTTCACAACAGAAAGGAAAATCATTGTGTAAGTTGTGTAGGGCCTCAGGGTAAGTTAGATCTACTTGGAGGATGTAACCTTCGTCGGATGTATCAGATATGGACATTATATTTAACTGATTAATCTCTGTTTCATTTAAAAACTTGAAGGCATGTGTAGGTAGATGCTGTATCATACTTTTACCATAGAGGTTGTTAGCATCAACGTAGGTAATATATTTAGATGGTTTTGTACTGTCGAAACGAGAGGGACAATCTTTATTATTAGCACAAGCGTAACGTTTGCAACATTGACTGATTCCACCACGAATCCCTTGTTCAAACATGAGATACATGTCAAAATCAGTCAAAAGTTCTAGTTTTACATCTGTTACTTTTAACATAGCGTCCCAAGCGTAACCAGGTAAAGTGTAATAGTATGACGGATCCAGGTTATATGTTTTTATTGATACATCTCTAAAATGTTCGAAAACATCTGCCAAGATTAGTACATCAGCCATTAAATAAAGGTCCGAATATTCATTAATGTTTTACATCAAACGTATGCCACAGAGTTTGCGCATGTACGTAATCATCACTTGTAGTCTCGGAATTACTTAAACGACTGTAAAAAGCTTCTATAGGAGGTAGTTTTGTTTCCTCTAATTTTTCACTGTCTGTGATATACTCATATGGGAATATGCCTTTTCTACTCATTAAGTTAAATTTCTCCTGTTCATTGAATTTTATTTTGGTATTTTTAAAATTTTGTTTCCCAAGGTTTTCTGCTAGTGTTGCTAGACTACTAGGCAAGAAACGAAATGTATCTAGGAACCTAATTTGCATGGTCTGTCTTTTACCATGTTCCACTCTGATGGTTTTTGAAAATGAAATATATTTTTCCTCAGAGTTTGGAATAACTTGAATTTCCTCATTATCGAAGCCTAGCTCTCTCACAATAAAATGACTATCATAACCTGTCAAATTATGCATAAACACTGGTACAAATCTTTGGTCTTGGAAGTTTATGTTACATGAGTTATGTGCTGGACCTCTATATTTCCCTGTAGCATGGTCATGATCGCGGACTTTTTTATTTGTTTCAGGAAAATCACCCTTTTTACAAATATGACATATTTTAGAACTAACATGGTATTCTTCTTCATCTGGGGTTAATGGTGACATTTGAAGTCTATTAGCATACAAAAGTTCATTCATTCGCTTGACATCTTTTTTTAGCGACTGCATAAAATGTTTTGCAGTATCTTGCCCCCGGAATACTCTAAGCTCAGAAAATACATTTTCACTGTCCTTGATGAGGTAAGCATAACTGTATGGTATGTGTTTTTGGTATTGAGATGTATATTTATGTTGGGGGTTGGGGAATGAACCTTCAATCGGGGTTAAAATACTTTCAAAGTCAGCGTATACAACAAATCTAACTCTGTGACTACGATTATAATTTTTAAAATGTATTTCCTTTTCTACAGGCATATCTGTACGTAACGGTGCATTTATAGCACATAACATCCTGTGTTCTTCTAATTTTTGAAATTTGGATTTTCCACACTGATCATCAAAATATGCAAAACATCGTTTACATACTTCTACTGAATTGGCTCGTTTAGTCAGTTGTTTTCGAACTAATGTGTTAAAATTTGATATATATGAGTAATGGGAATGATTCCCTTTCTCACATGTATACAATAGATCACGATGGTCATTTTTTTCTTCCTTACAAACTTTAATGGGGTATACATTGTCCTTTTCATCAATTCCAAAAATGTTAACACTAATGTTG
>JAGFPH010006494.1:0-20283 GCA_018207615.1 Philaenus spumarius | reverse complement strand
ACTTTGTATCGGATCAAATCTATGCAATTGATCCACATGTTCCAAGAGTTTCACTAAATACGTTTTAACAGCAGAGTAGTTTGTTGAACCTGCATGCAAGTATGAAAATAAGTCGTTCACAGGAAAATGTTAGAATCCTGAAAAAAGGTGAAACTCAGAAGACGACAACAGAGTACAAAAGTTGAAACGGTTTAAGTTGTAGCCAAATATTAGTAATAACCCTTTCCATGCGGGTCCTCTATGACAAACGCATACGGTAGATGAAGATGAGGGTTTAGACAGAGAAGTTTAAGAATTAAAATATATTTCTTTGCGCACAATTTGATGCTTTAATTTCCTTTACCTCCACAAACCAATTCCGATTCCTGTAACACAATGTTTTATTTAGAAATTCTAAAAATGAAGATTGATTTTCAAAATTAAAGTCTTTGCTCAAACTTACTTTTTGTGATTAATATTGCGTAATATTTTGTACTTTAACTTCAAGGGGTTCGTTCTAAGGCCCAACATTGTTTGTCTGTTTTTTTTTATAACATATTCGGTAGTGACTAAAAATGCAATATTTATTTTTTTTAATATTTGTAAATCACAACAGTTAATTTTTGCAAGATGCGAATGTGGATACGCCGCCAGTTGTCCATAAGGTAATCTATAGTAATACAGTATTATAAAGAAGTAAAATATGTTTGTTTGTTTGTAGTTGGTAATTTCTGGAACTACTGAATCAATTGAAACATTTCTTTTTTATATAAAAAGCTACACTATCTCTGAGTAACATAGGCTAGAATTAATTTTGACTTTAAGGGTTGAAACAATCCCTAAAACAATAAATATTAATTGTTATACTTTCCTTAACACTAGAGAGCTGAAAACTTCTACCTTTCTTTCTTACAAGATACATTAAACCATATTTGCATTTTGTTAAGTGCTGCTAAGGGGTGAACATGTGATAAAAACCCTTATAACAATAAAAATCAATTGTTATACTTTTCTTAAAACTAGAGAACTGAAAATTTGTACATTTATTTCTTACAAGATATATAGAAAACTAAACAATATTTCCATTTTGTTACGTGATGCTAAGGTGTAAACATATAATAACAAAACCCGAACCACAAAACAAGGAACAAAAACAATAACTAAACAACTAAAATGTAAGTTATGTTTACTACGTTGTAAGGGTAATGTAGTAAACATAACTTACATTTTAGTTGTTTAGTTATTGTTTTTGTTCTTTGTTTTGTGGTTCGGGTTTTATTTAAATCAGTGTGATTTTGTCGCCACAGTGCTCTTTTATTTGTTTAAACTTAGTAATAATAGTAATAATAATAACTTTATTGCCGTTAAACATACTACATGCAATAGGCAACAGTCATATTGGATTAGAGAACAATACATCATTTCACACTACAAGTACTTAACTACATATCAATCAAATCACAATCCATGAATTCTTCCACCGAATAGAACACCTTTAGCTTAAGAACAATAAAAAAACACCTTACAACAATAAAAACATTGCTATACTTTCCTTAAAGTTAGAGAACTGAAATTTTTCACATTTATTTCTTACCAGATACATAAAAAACTAAACCATAATTGCATTGAACAATATGTGCTGCTAAGGGGTGAACATGCAATAACAGCCCTTATAACAACAAAAATCCCTACATATTATTTCTCAAAGGCGTTTTTTGTGGCAATGCCATATGTCCCTTAATTCTACATAAAAATTAATTATTCGAACGTCATTTTAAACCTTATGTTACCAGCTATTGACAAAAAATAGACAAATAGAATACAATTTATTTTTTCGTTTAAAAAATGTATTAAAAAACTTGCACGTAAAAGTTCAGACGATTCCTAACGAAAATCGCCATCTATTAACAATCTGTTTAACTAACATGACAGCTGTTAGTTAAGATTGTTTACATTCTATATGCAAGTGTAATCTATCACACAAATCAATCAAATTAAACCAAAGTAAATAAATAAACATAATTTACTTAATTAAATCAGGTAAGTACTCCTTACTTGCAAAATATTCTAGTAACGGCACGGGTCAGCTAATAATAATGTATTTGCATTCTGACCCGAGACAATGTGGTTGTTGGCGAACGAAGCGAGCAGGAGGGCGGAGTCCTCTGGTATTCTATACAATGTTTATTTGTGAGTCCTGGAAATTAATTTAATGTTATTCACAACGTAATCAACAAGCGTTGAAGTGTAACGTAGTATTGAGCGGAACTTAATTAATGTTAAATGACTCATTTTAAATACTGCATAAATAACACTGTCCATTTTAAACGCAAATCGCATGATTAGATGTTGTTATAAATCAGTCAAAATCTTGATTTTTGAATACCAATATCCTTTTAAAGTCCAAGACAGAAATCTTAAATTTAAGAATTATAATCGATAATAGCCTACGTATTTGTATCTTAACAGTACTACTTGATGCATATTTACTACCATTTTATCAAGGTGGGAAAAACCCATATACTTATATACCGTTAATCGGTATAACTCCGCCATTTTGAATCCGATCGAAAAACAAAACATACATAATTTGAACTGTTTCATTTAGGCAAGTGATTTACAATTTTAGATTTTTTAAGAAACTTAAACGATATCGAGAATATTTGGTTTTAAAGTTATTAATATGGTGTTTCAGACTGGAAAAATAGAAACTACTTTTACAATAATTGAAATAATAACGGTTAGTTATACAGAGTGTGCACGGGAACCCTGACGAACTTCAGGAGATGGTTCTATGGGTCAAGAATAAAAGCTTCGTTTTCCAGATATCCGCTATTTTGTATTTTTAACAAAATAATTTATATCTAGAGAATGGTTTGACTGATTGAGTTCAAACTTGGCACTAAGTTTCATATGATGGATAATAGCTAAGTAAAAGATAATGACAGCAAATGTACAAACAATATTGTAATATTTACTGTGTTGGTATAGGATGCCGGATTGAACAAACCAATTATTACACATACATTATTACTATACATCCTTATTATTATTATTATAAATAGCTTATCCTTCATCGATTGTTTTGACAGTTACACCATCTGATAGGGAATCAAAAGGGCTACAAAAAAGGTGTCTTGACATTTTTTAATAGCATGTACGGTTTTTGGGTAATTTAGGTTAGAACTTTTCAAACAGCCGCCATTTTTAAACGCATTGCATATAATCGATTATTTTTCTTAAGATATATATCATTGTGAGGTTAAATTTAAAGCCAAGTTTGAACTCAATCAGTCAAACCATTCTCTAGATATAAATTATTTTGTTAAAAATAAAAATGGCGGATATCTGGAAAACGAAGCGTTTTTAGAAAAAATTCTTGATTTTCTCTTTATTTCCTGAAGATTGTCAGGGTTCCCGTGAACATCCTGTATATTTACATCACTTTGCACACTTCGAAAGAAAAATATCATAGCTATTACTCAAACATAAACATTCATGAGTTTAAAATTGACTCAGTTTAAAAGTCCTACTAGAAAATAACATAAAAATAGTACTCGAATATAATAAATAATATTTTCCCTTCTAAAAATATAGGCTGTATAATAATTATAAAAAATATTAATTAAAATTTAAGGTACAAAATTAAGCGTATAGCTTTGTGGTAGAGAAGCTACATCTATGAACATAAATAAAATTAAAGTGTCTGTCTGTGATTTCAAAATGTAAGCTTGTTTCTAAGCTCATATGGTTATTCACACTTTACCAAAACCTAGACACATTTATACATTTTTTGTCGGTCTGTTTGTTTGGCCGGGCTAATCTCCGGAATGGCAGAAACGATTTTCACAAAACTTTCATTAACATGTAGAGGACTTTCAGAGAATATTATAGGCTACTTTTTATTCAGAAAATATTTAAAATTCCTGTAACGAAATTGAAAAAATGTAAAAATTACTTAAAAATTAGGGATTTTGTGAACAAATGTTGATATGATTCAAATTAAATAAATACAAATATCTTCAGAACGCCTTGAGATATGGATATGTAGTTTTCACCATTGATTTTTTCTTACAATTCTACATTGAAATAATGTATCACATGACCACTTTCCTATTAAAAAGTTACATTCAAAATGGCGGATCCAAGATGGCGGACAACATTTTTGACACCTTAATAAAATAGTATTTTTACATAATGTAAGTTACTAAATCAAATCTACCTTCAAATATATTTCCTTATATACGAAATATTAAACCGTTTTCAGACTTTTCACCCACTCTGTACATCTTTGGTTGCCGCCTTTCAACATGCGGATAATATCTGAATATAACATATTATATGTTATATGCGTAGGATTGCCCTGGCATAAGTAATCATTATTTTTTCATTGTCAACGAAAATGTTGTAGTTTCAGATTATATTCTTAAAAATTAAGGGCAAAAATATTCTAAAGCCAGAAAATGTTGTAGTTTCAGATTATATTCTTAAAAAATTCAGAGCAAAAATGTTCTAAAGCCAGAAAATGGTGTAGTTTCAAATTACATTCTTAAAAAATTAAGGTAAAAAATGTTCTAAAGCCAGAAAATGTTGTAGTTTCAGATTATATTGTTAAAAATTAAGGGCAAAAATGTTCTAAAGCCAGCCACTAACTACGACAATTAATTTTAAAATGGACAGCAAATTAAGAAATATGAAAAGATAATATAAATTAGAAGTGCTTGTTCATAACCACAGTTTCGATTTTTACTTCATTTTATACAAGCTATTGTTATGATTTTGTCGCTATATTTTTTATAGAATAGTTAATTTAAACGAAACGAGGTTTTTGGAATTAATTTCTTTATACATACAAAATTCGAAAATGCAAGAATCAGCAATTAGAAATCGCTTTAAAAAACTAGAATTTATTTAATTGTTAAAAAGTCTATATTTTTTAGTTTAACGAAGAACAATTTTAATGTTTTTAAAACCCAGTTTAAGGCTCGGCAAGAGTGAAAAAATATATCTGAGTTGACCGCAGCTCTCCAAGTAGCAGAGCTGTACACTAGCATTTAGCATTTAGTTTGATAGTTTTTCATTCGTCCGATAGCAAATATAGGGCAGCTTCATAATGGTGGAAAATAGAGATTTTTTGACGTAACCCTGATTGTACACGTACTTAAATGTGCATGCGTGACAATGCATGGTAGTACGTGTTATTAAACACAGTTTTCTCTCACACTTTGAACATTAACGGATATACTATGTTTCTAGTATTCCACCGTGAGCAACAAGTTGAAGTATAACCACCAGAGTGCAGTCTAAACACTCGAGTAGGAACTAAAATTCGGCGCGTACATGCTTCCACAATAACGTGGATTTTTTCATCATAAATTATAAAAAATGATTGAAATTACTTTTATTTGAAAGGTAATTGAACTTCAAATGTGGTGATATTTTTACATTTTTGATATTTTCATTATTGAAGAAGGAAAAAATGGCAAATTTGATTTTGAGTTAAGTCAAAGATCAAATTTAGTTACAAACAAATTTAAAAAAAACTGTGAGACATCCACATTTGTACTGTCCTAACCTTTAAAATGACACACTCAGAATAATTTTCTGATTATTATTACTCCGGTAATCTTATTACCCGTATAACATTGCTCTTATGGGAGTTGAAATGCAAGATGGTGGCTGGGTCTGCCGAGCCTTAAGTTAATAACAAAGTATAAGTAACATAATTCCTTGATATAAATCCAGGTTTCGTAAAGTTGTATGTTTAATAAATTATTTGTTGTGCCCATAGTGATAGTCTGGGCCGTCTGATAATAAATACATTGCAATGAACTTCTTAACCTTGGGAACATTTACAATTTATAAACAAGTCTTTTTTCAACTTTAAATCTACAGCTGTTTCCCCAGGTATTGTTAGGTCATATATTTGCAAAATAAAAAGTTTGTACCACCTACTGGAAGTATTTAGCTTCTTTATATTATTTGGCCTATGTAGTACAACTTCCTTCAGAATGTCCAGCAGCCCGGACACCCTGGAATCCCCTTTTCTTATTATAACTTCCAGTAAATTTCTTAATTTTTTAGAATTTTCCCCTCTCAGTTCAGGGTTTACACTGTATTTTAATATTAATTGATCCCTGAGACGAAGGTTTCTAGAATTGACCAGAAAACCCTTATTATTTGTGCTGTGGTATTTATTACACCTGAAATACAGTTTATAAGTGATAGTGAATGCCTAAATATTGGATATGATTTTTAAAAACAAAGGTAAGTATTTAAGATAAATTGTTCTACTATATACAAAAAAAATTGATTTACCAAATAACTAAAAATTTCAAAATCAATGTGTCTTTTCCCGACTTAAATAAAATTACAATTCTTTTACTATTTAGATATCTTATCCTAATATGCAGATTGAACCTTATTTATTTAATTTTTATATTTGAACCAGGTTTTTTCTCAATTATTTGAAATTCAATTTTGATTTGATTTTATCATATATATTTAAATTTTTAACACCATAATTAATTTTAAATTTTCTGATAATATGTTATTTTAAATCATTCAAAAATACTAACTTCCTCTACCCAGTTTAAAAAAAGTATTGATAAACTATATCGGGATTCTATCTCAGGCAACTTTGTATTAGCAAGCGAAATTTTTAATTTAAGTTTCCAACCTTTAGGTCCATTGTTCATCGTTCAGGCGCGAAGTATTTCCCTCATGTTCACTGGTGAGGTGGATGTCTCCCCGTCGCGATTATTATGAAACCGCTCCAGGAGCTGGCTGAAACTGCGTCTTGTAGGTGTGCTGCTTTTAAAGTTGATGGTGTCTTCTGAGTTATAATTGAGTAGTCTCTATTGTTACATCCTCGAGGTATATCTCGACGCTCAATTGGTTACTTCATAATTTGGATATGAAACCGAAATGATTTATGACAATCTTGATTTGTACAATAAACCTTTCAAAGTCAATCTGTTCATTTATGTAATTATTTGTAGCAATCGTTACTCGCAATAAAATAAAATAAGAACTTGTTAAGCTGCAAACATAAGAGCGACATTTTTGAAAGAGTTTATTACATCTTTTCTCGATCACAAAAAAAAACACATGTGGCCCAGATGTAGAGTAATTTCCCTTCCACTCGTGCCACACTATGTACTAAAATTCCCTCGCCAACGCTTCATTTAATCCGCGTTTCGAAAGCATTTCTGTATTACTTAAATTTTTCTATTTTATTATTTGTACTAATTTCTTTGTTTATTTCCTTTAATCACTTAATTGCCTTTAATTAATTAGTTATATTTTTGTTTTTGTAAAGATAGTTGGTAGGGTAGGCCTATACTCCACACTACTTCTGCCTCGTAATCTGTTTACCTTAGCCTAAGCTCACTCCGTGACTCTTCGCTGAATTTTGCCTTTGTATTATTTAAATTCCCTGTAACTGCTCTTCCTGAGAAGTTATCAAGAATTCAATGACATTTTCGTGAAGCCCCCGTTTCCTTCTTTCTGCAGAAATTCGAGTGATATTTCTACGACCGCGGGACCGGCCACACTTTCCATTGACGTTTTCTTGGTCCGTTCCCGCTTTAAAGCCCTTTACCGAAACTTTGTCATTTTGCTGTCTATTTGATAACGGCACTAACCACGAAGAAAATTTTCTAGACTCTTTTTTGTATGACTTCCCACACTTTTTTGTCTTGCGAAACTGTCACCTTTTGTCAACGGGTTTTCTCGCGATGTTTATCAATATTATTTTATTCTGAGCATTACACATTATTATTTTAACCCTATCACTTTATATTTACGTACTTTAAACGTTTCCTTTATTATTATTCTACTTTAATTGCGTGTGTTTGAAACATGTAGAGTTGTATACACAATTATAAAAATTTACATTTCTCACCTTACAACGAAAGTATTCCGTTGTAACATGTACAGTACAATCTCATAGCTAGATACAAACCAATGGTAGCCAAGTACCAAGGTTTATAAACAGTAAAGGTTGTCTCATTCATAGTCATGTAAACAAACTCGAACCCCCGCACCGTTCCCGGTCCAGTGACGTCACTGTAGTACAAAATCGCTTCGCTCCCACGGGAGTGTATGTTTCGTCGTACAAGTCACCTCATTTTTTTAATATATATAAACTATTGTTGTGGTTGCAGTTTTTAAAAATGATACTTAAATTACACATTTCAACATTTTTAATTGTAAGAAAATGTCTTAGCCATTTCAAAAACATTATGTTTATGCCATTAATAGTAATAACAAAAGTATAATCATACAAATTTAAATTTATATTTTTACTGATTAAAATTTAAAATAAAATGCTATCATGGTAATACATTTTAAATCATATAACTAAAAAGCAGTCAAAATTTTATTTAATATTTTTTATAGAATAAGATGAGAAAAATGCAATCACGTTAATACATTTTAATTTATAATAATAATGAAATTACAATCAAACAAATGTTAATTTATATTTTTAAAAAGACTAAAATGAGAAAAAATCAGCCACGTTAATACATGGTAATTTGCAATAATAATAATTATTATAATAATAATAAACCCACCTTTACAATGATAAAGGTGTTTATATGTTTATACATTTAATGTTATGGCCTATGTCTTTGAAACTTTTGAAGTCTTTGAAGTTGGAGTTTTGCTTTAAATTTTTGGCAAGTAATCATGCATGTTGATTTAAATACCTCATTCGAATAAATAATCTTAGCTTGAAATAGCTCTGAACTACAGATTTATATTTTTCTTCAATTTCCATGTATAATTTTGTTTGTCCACAACTCAGATCCTTTGATAATTTGATTTTTTGAACAGCCTTTCAATTCTTCAGTTCAGCTTTTAAACCTGGGATAAAATCGTCATCACTAAAATTCACAGAACATATGAAGGCTGAACTAGGATTCCATTTGTCGACTCGTTTACATTTCTGTATCCATTGTTTCTGATAAGTAAGATTCTTTGGAAACCTTTGGCACAAAAATTAAAAACTATAAAATCGGTTAGACTGAGTTAACATATTAATTACTGAGGGGTAAAAAAAATAACTTGGTGCAGAGATATTAAGTTAAATTGTTGAACAAAAAGTTATCTCCTAGAATTTTAATTCAAAAGATAGCCACAGAGTCTACTTTTAAATCAAAATACTAAGACAAAATAAAATTTTAATAACATTTTATATGAGTAAGTGGGATTATAATATTTACAATTACAATAGAAACAAAAAAAGATCCAGGCCTACCTGTGAAAACATATATTTATTCTTCCTTCTTGTTTTGCTTTTCCATAATAATAAACGCAAGTTGAAACAGCGCAAAAGGAACCACCTATATTTTTATTTATTGATTTTGTAGCCATAGTAAATATGTGTTCTACTTAAAACACTTTATACAATTTAAAAAAGATTAAGTTTAAACAAAAAACACAAGCCGTAAAGGATTCACAAATGAGTAACGCCTATAAACGACAAAACCTTGATCAGTGTGTAGTATGTACTACAGCCTACGTCACAGCTTCATTTACCCTACTCCATTTTTTTTATATTCCTTGAATGAAGCAACCTTTACTGTCTATAAACCTTGAGCTAGTACTGCAACGTACCGAAAAGTCACTACATCACTGGTAGAAATATCATCACTTATCACCTGATAAAATATTAATGGTTAATAGTTTCAGAGCTATGAACTTCTAAGCGGTGGTTTTAATGTTAGTAATTTACTGTCTTCACGTTAGTTCATAGAACTTATTAAGTTTAGCGAATACAAAAAATAGCCAGAACAAAAAATTAACTATTCTAAGAGTTTGGATATCTCACTATTAATAAGAGTTTGAGTTAGGACAGCACACACGCTTTTAATAAATATACAGGGTGATCAACATCAACTCAAGATGGCCACCGTTGGGACCTCGGAAACTATCAGTTTCTCGAAAAACTTTAAATTAGAAACCTTCCCTGGATTTAAACGTACATTAAAATTACGCTGTTACAATATTTTTTATCTTAGACATTTTTCCAATATGGCCGCCATCTTTAATTTTTTAAACACAAACACCTTAATTTTATTGCACGTATTGATAGAACATATTATTTTATGACACTTTTGTTCTTTGGTATGTTTCTCTAAACGTAGCCGTTCCGAAGCTACGGGCTGACATTTGTAAAAACAAATATGGCCGCCATATCAATTATTTTTAATGGAAATAACGTAATATTTTAAAACAATTTAAATCATTACTGAACGAGGACGGAACAGAAATTTTATATATGTAATGTTAAATTAAAGCAGTTTTTCAACAATGCCAAATAACAGCTGATTGATAAATACATTAAGCTAGCCATACACGGTCCGATTTGTAGGACGACCGAGTTGGACTGCAAGTTGGATGCGTTTCACCACTCACGATCCAACTAACCTTTCCATTAATAATAATTACATTAACAGCTGATTTTAAACTTTGAAGCCATTATTTACTTTTCTAAATTTTAGGTTAGGATTTTATTAAAATGTAGACCTGAGCATTGCTGGTTCTCTTAACCTTTATTATTTATAACTGATGTTATAATATAAAATAATTTTATTTTGGACATTTACGATCTTAGTTTTGAGGTTATCCTACATCTTTATTATAAAGAAAATATAACATAATTATGTGTATAGAAAATTCCAACAGGGTTGGCGTGCGGAGCACGCTGGGGTATTCCTAGTAATAAGTAAAAAATATACACATTGATTTACATTATTCAAATAGTTCTCAAATTTTCAACTCCAAGACAAGAAATTATTCCAATTCAGTCTTCTTTCCTTGTACATAGTGGTAGTTGTATAAAAATGTACAGCAATTACTATATGCAAATAATTAGACTAAACAATTCCCTATATTTTGCCAGTATACTTACAATCACTTATATTTTTAAATATAGTAGACAACCGCCTATATTTTTTTCAGTATAGAAAAGAATCCCTATATATTTTCATTATAGTAGACAACCACCTATATTTTTCAGTTTAGTAAACAATCACCTGCATTTTTCATTACACTAAGCAATCCCCTTATAGTTTGTCAGTATACTTTCAATCGCCTACATTTTTCAGTATACTTAACAATCACCTATATTTTAAAATATAGTAGACAACTGCCTAATTTTTTTTAGTATAGTAAACACTCACCTATATTTTTAAATAGGTTAAGAAATTATTTTTGAACTATTGCGAAGCGAAGAAGCTCACAAACATGTCAGTTTGCAAAAATTTCATCACTTGCGTTCAAAAACACCTATTCTTCCGGTACAATTCAATACATTTCAAAAACCCTTTATTATCCATTATTATAGAAGTAAAAATGTACAAAGTATAGGGGAAAATGGAAGATCAAACAACAACAAGAAGAAAGTTTAAAATGACAATCGGACGATCACCCCACTCACAGTCCGACTCAGTCGGAAGTTGGAAGTCGGATCATCTTGTAGTCTGATCTGGGACTCCGATTTGTACGATCATCCAACTCGTCGTACATCAAGCCCATTCACGCTCCTACATCGGACATCGGACATTGAATCGGACTGCAAATCGGTGTATGGCTAGCTTTATATACAGCGGTTACGCAATACATTACGTTTAATTTCCATTAAAAATAATGGATTTTGTTTTTACACATGACAGCCAGTAACTCCGCAAAGGCTTAGTTTAAAGAAAAATACCAAACAACAAAAGTTTCTTAAAATAATATTTTCTACTAAAAACTTTAATAAAAATATGATGTTTGTATTTAAAAAATGGCGAAGATTAAAAATACGGCAACAAGGAATGTACCAAGGAAGGATCCTCAAGTTTTTCGAGAAACAGATAGCTTTAGAGATCCCTATGGTGGCCACCTTGAGTAGTTGATCACCCTGTATACGCATACACCACCACTACATTCATTAATTTTACCCTTGTTACTTGCAATTAAATTTAACAACGTAAGTAGAGTCCGCAGTGATCTGGCGCCAAAAGTGGTGGGGGAAGGTCATTGACCTTGGGCCACGCCCCCTTTTTTGGGGTGTTTTTTTTTGTCTTTTTGGTTCCTAACCCAAGCCACGCCCCCTTTTTTTGGGGGTTTTTTTTGGGGGGGTCCTAACCTAACATTTTTGGATTTTGGGTTTTTTTTTTTGGGGGTCCTAACATTTTTTGGAATTTTTGGATTTTTTGAAGATTTTTGATTTTTGGGGATTTTGGATTTTTAAAGATTTTGGGGAATTTTGAGCCGCCATCTTTTTTTTTTGGCAGCCATCTTGTTTTGTAATAATTAATATTTAATTTAATTTAATTTTTTGCTTTGAAAAAAGTTTGGGGGTCGCCGAGAGTCGAACCGGGTATCACCATGACCCGAGTCCGCAGCGCTAGCGATTAAGCTAGGCCGACTCTGTTGAGAATGTACTGTTTTGTGAAGTATATAAGTTTACCATCCGTCAGCAACCTTGCACCAGGTGCACGGTGTTATAGTGTCGTCGGGATATAGTATAAAGTGCATTATAACAACCCGAACATTACCGATCGTCCCCGAATCGGACTTAGAGAAATTATTAGTTTTAAATTTTTATAGTACCCTTGTAATATAGTATAAAGTGCATTATATATACCCGAACACTACCGAATGCCCCCGAGTAAACCCGAATCGGACTTAGAGAAATTCAGACTTGCAAACCGTAACTAACCGAACGTAAGGTTCTGCCGCAACCCCCGAAATTCGTACTTAGCCGAAATAAAACTTTGGTCAAAATTAGACTCTGCCGCAACCCCCGAAATTCGTACTTGGGCGAAATAAAGCTTAGGCTAACCATAGACTCTGCCGCACCCTTGTAATATATTTCTACCGGTCTTACCCGAATCAAAACGTCGGACTTGACCGAGCTTAGGCTTCGCTGTACCCCCGAATTATTTTTATAAATTGTGTTATAACGTATGGTAAACCGAGATAACACGAACGTAAGGTTCTGTCCGAGTGCAACCGAAGGGCTCTTAGCCGAAATAAAATTTTGGCCAAAATTAGGCTCCGCCGTATCCTTGCAAACCGCACTTAGGCTAACCATAGGCGCTCCCGCACCCCGTGCGTATGATATACACTGTTTCTAACAGTCTTACCCGAACCAAAACGCCGGGCTTGACAGAGCTTAGGCTTCGCTGTACCCCAAATTATTTTTATAAAATGTGTTATATTGTACGGAAAACCAAGCTAACCCAAACGTAAAGTTCAGCCCGAGTCCAATCCGAACTTAGTAAAAATTAAAATTTTGGCTAACATTAGGCTCGGCCGTAACCCATGCGTATGATATACGTAACTACATAACCGACCAAAATATAACGTAATGTTTCTAAAAAGTAAAACAAGTTGTACTCGGTCTAACTCAACCCCAGGGGTCACCCCTCCCCCAAATTTTGAAACAAAATTTCGAAAAAACGGAAATGTTAATGTTTTTAACGGAGGCTTAAGTGCAAAAGAATTCTAAAATATATTTCGTACACGTAGGCAGCTATTCAGCACCGTCGTGATTAGAGCTATTTCCCCGCAACGGAATTTCTCCGCAATGGTTATTAATATAAAATTCACTCAACTCAACGTAAGGCTCTGCCGCATCCCATGTGTATGATATAACTGTTTCTACCGGTATTTTTTAAACATAAGGCTCTGCCGCAACTCTTACAAACCGTAACTAACCGAAATAAAACTTTAGCTAACCTAATCTTAGGCTCCGCCGCACCCTTGTGTATGATATACGTAATTACATAACCAAACTTAACCGAATCCGCCTGTATTACTTAACGTTAAAACTTTCTCTAACTAAAATTTGTTTCAATATAAATTCTCCATATGTTTGTCGGTAGACACGGTAGCTTAGTAACACAATCACGGTTTTAGCTTTAACATTAAAATTATCAATAATTACTCTATGTTGTGTACCGTTTAATCGATTAATTATTAATAAAATGTCTCTGTTTTATAAAGCGTTTCTTTTTTACTCGATACTTTACCACTTCTACGACCTTAGGCTCTGGCACACCCTTGATTTACATCAAAACTTTCGATAATAATTTTATTTTCTAAATCATTTACTAACACGATTATACTTAACGACTTTCCCCGAATTTTGTTGAACCAGCATTCTGGACTTGCTAACTGACTAACATTTCTGTACATTGTTATAAAATCGACACCCCAGCTAATGCTGACCAGACATTCCAATAGTTAGCAAATGTAATGTAAATCTTTTACAAATTTTGTGGCCCAGACCTATCCGATCTTTTTCGAACTAAAACTTAGGCTTAGCTGTACTCGTGACTGTTTATACTGTACAAACCCCGCATAGATAGTACTTTGAGGTTATGTTACATCTTCAATTATTATTATAATTACTTGCCCGAACGTAAGGCTCTCCCGAGTCCAGCCGAACAACACTTAGCCGAACTAAAAATTTGGCTTACCTAACCTTAGGCTCTGCCACACCCTTGTGTATGATATACGTAATTACATAACCAAACTTAAGATGTAGACTTACACATTCCAAACGAATCAGCAAAAATTTATGTTAGCATGTGTAACAATGCCGAGTCGGCAGAATTGTATCCGTTGTACTGTCTAATGAATTCGCTGATTCTCTACCAGAACGCGCTACCGTCGGACGGGTTAATATTTCTCTACCAGAATGCGCTGGCGTCAAATCCTTGTAAGAAATAAATTACATTTAAATTCTTTTTTTTTTTATTATTTCCCCATATTTACCATGGCTGCTATTAATTGCCAGTTTTCAATACACAATGTTGTGCAATAGCCTCTAACACCATTGTACTAAAATCTCGTTACACAGCGTTAACCCAGGAGTCAAGGCGGTCACTGACCCCTAGACATGTACAAAAACCGTGTCACTCTTTTCCAAACACTTTTTTTTTGTTCACATTAAAATGACAATTTGATAACAGCTACAGTAAAGAAATGGTTATAGGAATGACTCATTAAAACAACTTTGTTACACAAATACAGTTTATTATTAATAATTCCCTCTAATTACAACACTAAAGTATTTACAGTAATAACGGCTATTAGAATACAAAATACATTGGATATAAATAAAAATACAATGTTTTGTCATTCGCCCTGCCAATAATTTCGGTGTTTTCAGTCCGCGTTGTTCTTTTAACTTAAGAAGAGAATCGTAATAATATTTAGCACTTTTTAAGGCACACTTACTGTCGTATTGAAAGTGCTGAGGTAATATACAATTAACCTCTGTACAGTGCGAGTATCTTTCCATCTCTGGTAATTCTTCCACGTGTGGCAGAAGCTTTCTCAAAAATTGAGTTTTTTCCAATCCTTTTGTGTAAATTATGGAAAACGGTTTGCAAAGCGTGCGTATCACGTCTTCGTCGTAAGGAACGTCACCTTCTTCCCAGCCGATATGATGATAGTTTTTTTGTAACCAAAGGGCTGTCCTCCGAGCGCCACTATTAAGTTGATCAAATGTATAAGGCGGTTTGAAAACAACGACACTGGAGAAATTCTCACCGACTATAGCAAACTCTTTGACTATAAACTTATAGCTGTTATCGTGGTAACCGTGAAACTCAACTACTGCATGCATATTTTTTGAACAACTTCACCTCTTCGTACAATCTGTCCACTTCGGGGAGTGTGCTGGAAACGAGTTCGTCTGTGGTCAGGCACTTAATGATGTACTCGCGCAAATCCTCCTCGTAATAAAATAATTCTTTAATACGAAGGTTTATCAGAGGTATGGCGTCTTTAAACAGTCCCCACTCCGACAAGTTCAAGTTTAAAAAATGCTGACCATCATTGAATGTAACATAACGTTTTCCAAACACAGTTGTTACTCGAATATTCCCAACACTTAGATTAAATTCGTGCGTAGCCTTTCCTTCAAGAGCAGAAATTATGTCCAAAAGTAATATTTCGTTAAACACTTCGTCTGTAAAGAAAACAAAATGTTTACCCGCCTGAATCAACAACCCTAGGCTATAACCCGTATGCTGGAATAGTCCTGTTGCTGCGATTTTTGTGCACTCGGGATTTAGGAAATGTACTGATTTTAAGAAAATACCTAGCGATGTGTTAGGTAGACTCCCTACGACCATCCTCTCTGGCTCCATGATCGTGACTGAAAGTTTACCTAAATTGCAAGCTTGGTTTACTACTGACCTATAGCGAATGGGGGTATCGCTAATGTCGGTGAATATAAACGTTGTATAAATTCTGGAAAGTTTTTGTGTTTAAAAGGCAGAAAGTAGAACTACAAGCGCGTCCTTATTATGCTTTTTATTTTCGTTTATTGCTTGTACAATATTTGTATTTGCCCCGCTTTAGACCGTCTTTGAATGACGCAAAGTTCATTCGTTTTAATTTGGCTCCTTAGTAATTGTGACAGCATAGTTGTCGATAATGCCCATGGCTAAATTACCTATACGCTTATAAATACCGTCATAGTATTCGCCCATACTAATAATATTTTTTTTTTGAAGTTAATGTATTGTTTATGACCCAAGTTTTTAGTTCATTCAATTGTCGCAAATGTACGGCATCTTCGTACCCTACACCATTGGACATACCTACAATACGTTTACTATTAACATTAAACAACCCACCTGCTCGGTCTGGAAATGTTTCATCTTATGATTGTCAAATATCGATTCCAAAGCGGCCGCTACGTCTAACCCTGATTTCGACTTTATAGGCACAGGAAAAATGCTTAGGCTAGCATAGGGGTCTAGGCTATTAACTAACCAAACCCAAACAACAACAAATAATACCTTGGAGATACATAACGTTATTTAACCTAACGGACATTAGCGGACATTACTTACTAGCCAAACCCTGTTTTGACAATGGCCACGACAACGACAATGACGACAAAAACGACAACGACGACGACGACGACGACTTGACGACAAAGACAACGACGACAAAAACGACGACGAAGTTAACGACGACCACGACAAAAACGACGACGACATCGACGAAAACGACGACGAATTTAACGTTGACCACGACAACGACGACAAAAACGACGACGAATTTAACGTTGACCACTACGACAACGACAAAAACAGCGACGACAAAGACAAAAACAGCGACGACCAAGATGACGAAGCGACGCTACGAGAACGCGATGAGAACGGAAGAGAGACCGTTCAATTCAACAACACATCTCAGATGTAGTCCCATAAGACCCCAACACAGCCTAGCCTTATGCTATGGCGACACCACTAACAGTCGACGAGACCTATGCCTAAATTCTTAACTAACCTAAAATATACTACTTCTATGGGTTGCACAACAAATAGCCTAGAAGACCATGGTTAGCTGTTTTCTAACCTAACCTAAATAGGATACATTATCATAATCTATTTGTGTGTGTGTGTGTGTGTGTGTGTGTGTGTGTGTGTGTGTGTGTGCTCGCGCGCGCGTGTGTGTGTGTAACACTTTACTTCTATCGGTATTATTTTCAATTGTCAAATGGTAGCCTAAATAAATCTGGACAACTATTTTAGCTTTTACATTAAAATTATCAATAATTACTTTATGTTGCGTTTCTTTTTACTCGACAATTTACCACTTCTACGATGTTAACAGTAAAAGAAACACTTATAGAAAATACTTCTTGCAGCCCGATGTAGACTTATAATACATCCGCCACGAATCAGCAGAAAGTTATGCTAACGCGTATAAGATTGCTGAGTTGGCAGAATTGCACCCCCGGAGTACTGTCTATTGAACTGGCTGATTCTCTAACAGAAAACGTGACCGTCGGACAAGCAAATATTTATAAATTATCTACCAGAAAGCTCTACGGTCGAAACCTTGTAAATATAATGTTATGTACGAATGCAAAAAATAAATTACATTTGCATTCTGTTTATTTTTTTCCATTAGGCTATGACGACACTTCTGCTTTTGTAGCGTAGTTTGGAGCTATACATGCTCAGGCTTCGCTGTACCCTGAATTATATTTAAAACAAGGCGGCTTGAGTAACCCCCTCCCCCCAAAATTTTGCCTCGAAAATACTCCGGGTGAACTTAACCTTAGACTTCGCTGTACTTTGAAATACCTACATAAAATGCGATATATTTCCAAGTATAACCCGAGCTTAACCGATCTTACCCGAATTAAGACTTATGCCAACGGTGAGTACTTCCACCGTATTATGATGTATACCCTGGACTTGACCGAATCCCCCTCTCGCACGGTGATATTTCTTTACCAGAACGCGCTGATGTCGGACGGGGATAGTTCAAAAATTCTCTACTAGAATGCGTAGTCGTCAAACACACAGAGTCCGGAGTGTTGGTGGAAGTGGGGGAATGCCGTCATATTTATTTAATATCAATATTTAATGGCATACACTTTCCACTTTTAAAATTGCATAGTATTAAGAAGAAGCTTTTTTTTCATGGGAGTTGTAATGAAAGACGACAAAAGGTTAAATACAATTTATTATCCCACTTTATTCACAACCAACTACAATTATTATTTCGTCCTTACTGCTGTTTCTATATGTGGGCAGTTCTATCGCCTATCTGTCTATGCTGATGGACCACTCCTGTTGTCTTTCTTTTTTTTTTAACGATTCTTAAAAGAAACTTTAAAGTTGGTTTACACACCACAGTTGATTTTAAAATCATACTGTACAGATTGTCGGCGCATTGGTACTTTTTTTTAACACGGTAATCTCCTAGGTAAGTATACTGATCCATGCGATGGAATAAAGTCCTCTAAGATAAAAACACTCTCGAAAAAGATTCTATGCTTTCTCTACATACACTGCAGCGTGTACAACACAAGGCGCACGAAGCGCAAGCTATTAAATGTTTGCACGGGTAGAAAACTACTTGAACTTCGTCCGATAAACAGATTTTACACTCGGTCGTAGGTAGAGTTCGATTTTTCGGTACCACAATATTACAGTCGTATTTGCCAGCCGCATTCACAAAGTCTTTTCCTTTCGCTAACAATAGGAACTTGCACTTGTGGAACCATTTCGCGTGTACAGTCCAAGGATCGTCTTGGTCTTCCCAATCTTTTAAACCGCCTCCGCAACAGAAACATATCGTTTGATCTCCAACGCCGGTGTAAAAGAATCCAGAGTCACTAAACTGTTGAGACTTTACTTTTAATTGTTCAGGACTGTTCTTATACGAAGCCAATCTAGCTGAATTACTTATGTACCTTTTATAAGATATATTATTTACCCTTAAAGAAGTATCATCGGATATGATGGGTTTTAAATTATTTTTAAAATGTACTTCTCCACTGATAACACGATTTGATTCGGTGTTTCTTTCGAGTTTTACAGATATCAGATCGCTACCGCTTGCATTGACTTTGACTGCTGTACTATACAGTAAGTATTTAGTCGATGATCCCTGTTTGCACAAATCGATAACTACTGTAACAAATTCCTTTCCTACGTTATCCATTGCCAGAGAGTTGTTTACTGTACGTTTCGTTGACATTTCGTTTATTTGTGTAGTATCGCTTAAAGCACTTAAACTTAACTCTAACTTAAACGAATGAAATTTGTTATCCTAGCGGACGGTGTGGAATCCTTGGGACTCGGTTAACCTAAGCGGTGGAGGAGTGACTAACCTAAGAAACAGCTTTCGTCGTGACTTCATTCCGCCCCAGAACCGATTGCCCCCTTCCTTAGCCTAACCAACAAGAGTTCGTAGTGGTGAGGGTTCTAAGTTGTATTAACCTAAACGGTAACCTAAGAAACAGCTGATTTGGATCTTTTGGGGGGCCTAAGTTGTAGTCCGGACTTGTCCGATCCTAGCCGAACGAATACAACAAAAATATACCAGAGAGCCAAAATTAATCTAACCTAACTACCTGAGAACATAACTTAACCTGAGAACCTAACTTATCCTTACCTAAATTAACCTAACCTAACATCCACGACGATGACACTACGGGAACGTAACGGAGACGCGACGAGAACGCGACGAGAACGGAAGAGATACCGTTCAATTCAGCAACGCATCTCAGATGTAGTCCCATAAGAGCCCAACATAGCCTAGCCTTATGTTAAGATTGCCACATTATCGCCGACGTTGACGAGACCTATACCTATGTTTCTTAACTAACCTAAAATATGCTACTTCCATATGATACAACAACAAATAACCTAGAAGACCATTAGCTAGCTGTTAGCTAACCTAACCTAACCTAACCTAACCTAACCTAATCTAACCTAAATAGTGTACATTACGTAATAACGAAGGACTAAGTCGACA
>JAGFPH010006493.1:67212-78326 GCA_018207615.1 Philaenus spumarius | reverse complement strand
TATATGATTTACAATGTTTTTACATTCATTTTTACATTAATAATTTTCGACTATCTTACAATGTGATGTCCATCTTCTGTGCTCCCATTTTGGAGAATCATCTTCCTCCCACCGATCAACTGTAACTCCGCATTCAATACATCTGGCAGCATCTCCCTCTCCAGTATAATAAAAACCGGCGTTAACCATTTCATCAATATTAGGATATTGTTTAGGCCAAGAAAGAAACGTTTCTCTCATAAGATTTTCAGTGTCAACAACGATTTTTTTACACTCTCCATACTCGATTAAATTTGCAGGAATATTCTTGCTTTGTTCACAATTTGGGTTTGAAATTTTATGCAGAAAATTGATGTGTTTAATTGTTAATTTCGTTGTTCCAGACTCCCAACCGCAACCACAGCATACAATATTTTTAAATGGTTTTGTATGGTAAAAACCAGACTTTACTAAATCCTTTTTTGTACAATTAGAAACAGTATCACTCCAACAGCCAGTAACATCTCTACCAGAACACGCCATCTATTTTTGGGGTGGTGCTTGCAGTGTTAAAACGTCCTTTTTGTTGTTTATTTCTACTTGCTTACTAAAATCACTAGATAAACGTTTTTCTCTTGCACGATCCGCTGCTAATATTAACCAACACATACCGCTTCTCGCCTCCTTATATTCGGAATCAGTACTGACGTAATGAACAGTATTTAAATCGTCTCGAAAATGAACTCTACGACGCTTATCAGCCATAATCTTTACAACGTCTCTTAGAACACTGAAGACTTTAATAATATATTAACGTTTTCATTTACGGGTGATTAATGCATGTTTGATAAAAATATACGGATCATTTGATTGACGTTAGCAGTGAGTTAATTCTTGGAATTTAACGATTTATATTAATACAAATAGTTGAGAGTGATTGATAAAAAGATGCACTTTGCTGCTTATTGAAATGACTTTTGCCTTTGTGAAGGTTAAACCGAGTTTACGATAATAATTCAAAACACATGCTATGTTTAGTTTTGTTATGGGTTTAGAGTGTACAAACGTTGGAGCATTTCAGTTAGCGAACTACGAGTGGATTAATAGACAATTTTTATTAAATTCAAAAGATTTAAATAACTTTAACAACAATAAAATATTATGGTCACAACGTTCATGTTCAGTGACTTTGTCTAAGTATAGATTGGAAAAAACAACACGCAAGAGGAAAGTGAACAGTACATAGATATTATTGACGCAAGTCTGTAAAGAAATTAACGATATTTTTCAAAGGACTTCTCCAAATCACGAGGTAAGACAAAATTACTTAATGAATTTAAACTTGTAAATCACTTTATAATATCAATAACAGTTTAAAGTTTTTTTCAGAAAAATAAATACTATCTTTTGTTATTTATAACTGGTAGAAAATGGTTATGTTTTTTAAAAATATTAACGATCTAGTTGAGTATCATATTAATCTTCAACCATTCAGATAAAGATATTTGAGTAAATAAAGGAAACAGAATTCTGACAGAAAATACTTATATTCCTGAAAAATATTTACGTTTTAGTTGGGTATCATATTAATTTTCAACCATTCATATAAAGATATTTGAGAACAGAATTGTAATTTGTGAAAAAAATATCATCTGTCAAGAGTTAATTAAATTGTAATTTGTGAAAAAAATATCATCTGTCAAGAGTTAATTAGTTGTTTTATTTTTTTTAGATATGGAGTCCATCAACCAAGAATATCGTAGGAATGTCATCGGAAATAGATTAACCATTAGTTGGCTTTTAGAAACAATAATCATTATAGGAATAGATAGTTTTGTTACTTGGGAGTCGACAATTACTCCTATCAAACAATATTTAGAAAAAGAAGAAGACAAAGAGATTTCTAATATATTTAATGTGTATTGCACTTTATTTAATTTTATTAAAGAAAAATTAATTGACGAAGAACCTTCGCAAATAAAATTAGAAAAAAATAAAATGTATAAATTTCAATTCAACGATTTACTAGCATTACTGCAGACTTATTTAGATTCATCAGACATTAAAACAATAACATATACTGTAGGCGCATGTAATTCATTTATAAAATTACTCACTGATCTGCTAAAACAATAAACGTAAAAGAAAAGAATCATTTGATGATTCATCTTGTGCTTCTGATTTGGAAGATGGTTTGGAATTAAATTTCAATAACCTTTGTGAAAATAAATCATCTAAATCTGAAAGCACACATTTGTTAATAGAAATAGAACTTTCTGTGTTAGATAATTTAAAAAAATTATCGAAAAAGCAGGTCTGGTCAAAAGTAAGTCTCATTTAATATAAATATAATTCACTGAGAATTACTTATTTTATAACTTGTTATTTTATTTTGAACTTTATTATTGTATAGTTATGTTCTAAATGTATATATCAGGAAATGAAATAAATATTAAAAATTATTTTATTGTTTCAATCATTTAACCTTTTACCATCCAATAATATCTTTAAGTTAGTTGAGTCAAGTGTGTGAACAGATGGAAAATATAAGAATTATTGCATAAAGATGAGTATATTTCTCACTATATCAAATAATTTATTAGGATTTAAATAAAAACACATTTGTTCAAAAAATTGCTTTTTTATTAATACTAAAATATTTTTCTTACAATACCAGACAAAGGTGTATATTCTACAAGTCCATCTTGAATTATAAGGCAGTAAGCTGCTGTTTGTGCACCAATATTTTCACTTGCTTCGATCTCCACGCGTACATCCAAAGCTCCTGTTTTCAATGTTTCATTTTGCCTTGAACAGTCTATAACAAATAGCGGGGTTTTGGCGAGAAATGTATCCTTGTCGACAGAAGGTTTGTTGTCGCTATCGCTGTAATAGGACGATTGAAATTTCACAAACATATCGTAAATAATTGCTTTGTTCCCATTAAAATTATCGTAGGGATAGTATTGTGAATTCAGATATAATTTAACGTTTTGAATATTACAAAAATCAAAATGACTAGCATTTTTATTGCTATTTTTCCTATTTGTTTGAAACGCAATTATTACGTAACGTGGTTTCTCTGTATTCGATGCTGTTTTCACTGTCCAAGTTATATTTTTAGTTTCCGGTAACGCAGGATATTCTTGAAGTTGCATACGACGAAATGGAACAGATATAGGTTGATCTTTATCTGTTAATCGTAACAGTGATAGGTTATACTCATCTGAAACTCTAATGTAAGGTATTTTCCAAAAGATTTTATTTATAACTAGATCAACCTTAGAACTTGTTTCCGTTGTTACAATCGCATTTACATTCGACGAACTTCTTAACAGTATTAACTCCTGTTTCACATTCATAATTATATGTTTATAATCTTCGGCAAATCCAAGTAGTAATTTTAATGGGATACAAAATGAAAATGTTTTTTTAATTTTCAATGGCAATGTATCCAACCTCCAACCTGCGTTTAGTAATATATTCTTTTCGTCTTCGCGACTTGTTAGTAAATTTTTAATTGTAGATGTTATTCCTACATTTTTTATGCGATCAATTTCTGTACCACAGATTTCATAACGTATTTCGTCGAAAAGAAAAGCCATCGCATTGCTGACAAGTTCCATTTTATCATCCTCATTAACACCATCAGGTTTTATTCCTTTAAACGTTCCCTCTATGTATATGTAACTTTTGCTAGGCAATGTGTATACATTCTGCTGGTGAACAGGTATACGTATTTCATCGTTTAACCCATATGTTGTTTGCGCATATGGCAGATGAGTATGGTATTCCAAATCGATAATAGTTTCATCGAAAATAATTTTTTCATCTACTTGTAACATATTTTCGATTGACCATAAAGCCTAAAGATTCTAGAAACTCTTGGTTGCTCCTGGTCAACTTTATAAAAGTGCGATTTTTAGAACTGGTGGTTGGTAGTAAATTATTACTTCTGTTATTATTGAAAACTAATACCATACTTAAGTAGATTCACGTCTTAAATGAAGTCTCAGTGTAACAGATTCGTCTCTGAAATTTATAAGTTGTCCCTCCTGATCCTCTAGCCGTACTGATACGTTGTGAAGAAGTCCAGTTATATTTAAAGGTAAGTATATTACGGTGGTCGGTTTTTCAACAATTTTATAACCTGGCTCGACTAAGGGATAAAATTCATGAAGAATATGACCTTCAACACCATTTTTATATGAGCCACGCACAATGTTGCAAGCAACACGTATTGTATCTACTTTGTTAATGTTGACAGTATTTGAAGAAGTATGCCATATATTAGGTTCCAATTTCTTCTTTTCAAATCCTAATAATGGACCAATGCTACCAGGCTTGTCGAATCTTATAAGTTTTGAACAGAAGATTCTAGTTTTCAAAGTATTATTATTTCCTCGTATATCCAATACAACATGTTTTTCATGTTTCATAGTCTCTTTTAAGAAAGAAATCATATTTTCTAATTCGTAAGATCCTTCAGGGATTTTAATAAAAAATTCTCCATAGTGAAATGTATCATTAACATTTTTTTCAATATTTGGAATTGTATTATACGTCATGAGATCGATTAAACCAATTTCATATTTATGAGTAGATAAATCTATTGGCGGAAAAATATCACAAGATAATTGCGAGCCTCTGCCGTTTAAGCATAACATGATATCATCAGATGTTTCCTGTTAGAAACGCTAAACACAAATGACCGCAATTAATTGTATTCGTTTTCTGTTTAGTGGTGTAGTTATAATAAATGTTTACATTATTCGAAGACGATTTGAAATAATCTATTAGTTCCGGTGGAGGTTTTAAATTACCGAAACTATCAAAATAAGATATTTTCTCATTTATTTTACGATAGCATACCCAATGAGTTCCTTTTCCTTGAACACTATCTAAATTTACAATACCGTTTTCATTTTGTAAAATTTTATAAGGAAGGTTATCACGCATAAATATACCTCTGAAATTAGGTATTTTCAATTCAAAAACATATTTTTCTAAATCAGTATTTGATAACGCTCGATTAGGTAATTTTAATATTTTTTTTTTTTACTTCCTCCGCCTTTGTATGGTTTTAAATAGTAACCTGTACCACTTTTCTTTTTAATTGTACTGTTTTTCTTTTTAACTTTATCACTTTTCTTATCAATGCATTTCTCTTTCAAAAGACGAAATGCATTCAGAAGTGCTTTGCTGGTTTTACAAGCTCTCTTCTTTTTTCCTCCTTCATTCTTAGTTTTATCGTTTCCTTTCTTCTTGTTACTAGTTTTACCGCCTCCTAATTTATTTTTCATTTTCATAATATTAGTCACCGCGTACGCAGCGGCTTTTTCTCCAAAACTAGCGTCTGATGATGTGACTCGTTGCCAAGCTTTATTAGCCAATTGATTGTCAGCAATAGCTCTATGATTTGAATCTGTATATTTTGAATATGCTATATCGTGATCCTTACAAGCTTGATCTAATTTATTAATACCTGGATCGTTTCTATTTAATCTTTGTTGTAACCGTGTACCTGGTCCACAATATTGATATCCTGGTATGTGTAATTCGACTGGTAATAAGTCTATAGCACGATTTAAAATTTTTCCAGGTAGAGTTGAAATAGTACTTATCAGCCCACCGCCTCGATGTATACTGTGCGATTTGCTTCGCACAGCTTTCATTTTAAAACTATTTGGTTTTTATTTTCATACAAAATATTACTCGTTATTAAAGGGTTGTCCTTAGAATTTAGTAACTTAACTCTTTGATAGTAACTCTGTAGTACGATTTACAATTTTTTCCAGGTAGAATTTAAATATAACTTATTAACCCACCACCTCGATGTATACTGTCGATTTACTTTCCAACACTTTCATTTTAAACTAATCGTACAAATCTTTACACCATTCTCCGATCGCTATTACAGATTTATCCTTAGAATGTTCAAGGTAATTCAAATAACTTTACGCTTCCGTATATTTTTTTATAATATACATTTTTTTTGTTTATTTAATTGACAATTTCGTTATACACAATCAGTTACCAATCAGTTCGGTTTGTTTTACATTTTTCCAAAACGCATCGGCATAGTGTATTATAACGATGATTATAAGTACATTTCTTACAACTGAATAACTGTTTCCATGTGAACCGAGTGCATATGTCTTCGCAACAGGTGAATCCTTCAAATTTAGTTTTATATAAAATTATCGTTCGGATTTCTTTTTGAGCGGTTTTACAGTTACAATGACAAAAAGAGAAATAATTACACACTCTACACGCAATTCCGTCGACTTCAGTTCCTTCTGTGGCAAAACATTGAAGATCACAACAATAATCTGGGTTCTGAACTTTATTCACAACTTCCGTTGCTATGCTTTTTACGTTTTCATACAACCAGCTAGTCTTGTTATATTTACATTTTTCCAAAACGCAGTTGCATATATCCTTATGCCAACTACACCTCTTACAATTAAACAATTCATTCCACGTGAAACGAGCGCATATGTCTTCGCAACAGGCAAATCCTTCGAATTGAGTTTTATATAGTACAATCTTCCAGATATGCTTTTGAGCGGTTATACATTTGCAATGACAAAAATATGAGTAATTACACACCCTACACGCAATACCGTCGACTACAACTCTTCTTCTAATAAAACACTTAAGTTCACAACAATAAAGCGGATTCGGAACTTTCTTCACAGCCATTGTTTGCTCTGATAACATTTGTATGTTTGATGCTTTGTAATGATCTTTGACATCTACACTCTCATCCATCGCAACACTAACTGATTATATCAATATGAATTCATCAAATCCAATTCTGTACCTTCCTTTATTTATAGGTCGGTCTTTGTCTATTATAAAACAACTGTTTTTACTTTTTGACCATGCAATCGAACATACTTCTTTAAACTTATCATATTTCATGTCTGTATTCACGTGATCGTTATATACATGACGCAAGTTTGTGTCATCTTGTTTAAATAAAACTAAAAAATTTGCATTGTCACGTATCAATTGTTTTGGAATGTGACTGTAAGTTTGACAAAGATAGAATGAATCAATATCGTTATGACGACCCATAACAAAATAATTTCTAATATTATTCTGACGTTCACAAGCTACATCATCAAATATAATAATAGAATTAGGTTTCACTTCGTTTGGATGAAACACATCATCATTTTCAGTAAATATAAAATATCCTATTTCAGGTATTTTTGAGAATATACGAGTAAGAAATTTATACTTAGGTTGATTTATCGACTTGGAAAAAATGTAAATATTTTCGAAAAACAAAGCTTTTGGATGAAAAATTAAATTAAACATTAAATTGGTCTTTCCGCAATTAGATGGTCCGCAAATAATGCATCTGATTGAATTGGGTAAAAGGGGACCGTGTTTTTTTCTACAGTTTATATGATTATTTAAATACAAATCAAAATTTATAATTGATAATGAGTCCTTTTGTTTTGTTGTTTTCATTTTAAATCTTTTTTGTTAATCCACGTGTCACTGGATTTATCGAAACCAAGCCAACGCACTAACAATTTATTTCCTTTTTTTCGAATCACCTTCTCTATTAGATATATATCGCTGTACTTTGTTTTACTGAGCTCCTCTTCGTAGAACCCACCTTTTATAATGTTACCTAATTCATCTTTCAAAAAATACGTTGTTGGAATTGTACGATGTACTTTCCAAATCATATACACTTCATTACTCCAATTAGGCAAATAACCTTTAGTAAACTGTTTCTTATATCTACTTATTCGAACTTTATCCCCTTTAATGAACTTATCACGTTTTGCAACTTTTAGTCTTCTGTTTTTACCTAGTCTTTTTAAAATTAAAAATTCGTTATTTTTATTAACTTCAATTGGTCTCATACCTATCGTTCTATGAGGTGTATTATTATATTTATTAACAATATTTTGAAGTAAGTCTAACCACTTGTAACTGCCTTGTTCACTAAATGCTTGCCACATTTTACCCTTTAAAGTTCTATTAAGTCTTTCTACAATGGAAGCTTTTTTATCAGAAAAAGTTGAATAATGATTTATATTATATTTATCTAGTAATAATTTTACTCTAGAATTGTAAAATTCTGTACCATTATCTGTTTGAAAATGACGCATTGGGTGTTTATCTAAAATAGGTTTCAACGCTTTTTCTATTTCATAAGCACTTTTAGACTTTATTGGAACTGCTATTGCATATTTACTAAAACAATCTATTATCACTAGAATATATTTATAACCTTTATTTACTTTAGAGAATTGTATCATTTCTACAAGGTCAGCCTGGTATAAATCATTTAATCCCTTTACTTCTACATAACGACTAGGAAAATTTTTTCGCACTTGCTTATGTAATTCTTTAGCAATTTCTCTTCTCACATTGATGTTCATAGTTTAGTAACTGACGACGAAATGAAATAAGAAAGCAGTACACATTATAATATGAATACAATATTTATTACAAATTTGCTAACTTACAATCTGGTTCTCCTACGGTAACTTCACAATCAATACAGGTAACATCATCACAAAAAATACAATACAAAAAATAATACCTTATCACTTCTACTAAACGTTTTCTAATGATATAGACATGGTGTCTAATTTAGTTACAAGTTTTTTAAAACGATCTAAAATCTCTGTAAATGACGTTTTTGAACATTTTATTCCGAAAATGGAAAGATCGAAGGTTTTTGCACTAATTAACTGATTAGAAAATTCATCAAATTCAAAATACGTTTCATTTTGAAAGAAATATAATAATCCATTTTTATACCTAAAACATGATCCAATACACGGTGGTATACCTGGTAATCTTTCATATATTAACCCATAATATTTAACTTTGAATGAGCATTCATTAATTTCAGCGAAATATATTTTGTTATAGAAAATTAGAGTATGTCCATTGTACGTATTAACCACTCCATTAATAACAGATGCTTTTGGTAAATTTAAATCTATACAATGTTTTGGATAATTACTTACAAGATTTAAAGAAGGAAAATCAATCATATATATTAGACAATCAATAAAAATAACTACTTCGCCTGACGGTCTTTGATAAACATGAGATATTTTTGTAAAGTTTTGTGGAAGAAAAGGCAACCAATCAGGTAAATACAAAACGCTGTGATATGAGACTTCCCCTAACTTAACAAGCCAAACCCATTTCTCGTGAAAAATATATAAATGATTATGTACTATTAGAAAAGTGTTAATATTTTTTAAATTACATAGATTTGGTTCTACAGGTGTAATTGTAGGTGTTGAAACTGTAGTCACTGTGGGACGTAATGTCGTAGACGTTGTTGAAACTGGTAAACGAGGAGGACCATATAAACTTTGTATTCCTAAAATGTCATCATATCCTAGTTTAATTATTTTGTCATTATAATAAGGAAACATAATAGCTTTACGGTCATTTGAATGTCTTAAGCCTAATGCATGTCCGATTTCATGCACTAAAACATGTAGTAAATTTGATTGATCAGATAAACAATGCTGTGCTGAACACCAATTTTCTTCGTTGTCTATATGTATTTCTACAGTCGATCCATCTGCAATTGGGAAAAACGAATGCGCTAATACACTACCTCTGCCATCAAATGCATATGGACAATAGTATTGGTTTAGTTTTTGATATTTATGACTAAGATATTTGTTTGATATTAATATATCTGGACTATGTATATTATGTGAAAATGAAAGATCAGAATTACTTTCCCATATTTTAAACGCTTGTTCAGTAATTTTTAATACATTAGAATTAGCGTAAGAATAATGCCATTTAATATGTAATTTTTTCCATTTAACTGTAGAAGCAGAAAACCCAGATACATCATCTCGTACACCACACCGTTTAAAGTTCATTAAATTTAACGTTTCATTATTTAATTGACCATCTAAGGATAAATTATAGTACTCTTGAAAAATAAACAAAGCGCTGGAAAGTACTGTATTATTCACTGTAGTCAATGTTTCATTACTATTTTCCAAAAATCCAAAAATCTGAAGATATTGCAATGCATCTAATGTATTATTACTTGTATAAATTTTACTTTCTGTTAAAACTAATATTAATAAAACACAAACAAGGATTTTCATCATTAATTTAACGTCTTAACTCTATCACATACACTTAACTACTAACCATTTTCATACATAATTGCTACCTTTTCACTGCAATAAAAATTCGTCTTCAATATCGTCCAGCAATTCCTCAACATACTTGTCGAATTCATCTTCATTCATGTTCTCCGTAGTTAAAGGAGACTCTGCAGCAACTTCTTCCGCAAATTTATTTAAATAGTCCTGAATGGATTCAAAAGTTTCTTCAGGAGGAGCCGGTTCTACATTCATGCTGCCTTCCGTAGTTACGTGAAACTCAGCCGCCAATTTATTTAAATAATCCTGAATGGATTCCAAAGTTTCATCTGTTTCTTCAATAGAATACTGGTTGTCCGTTAAGTCTTCGTCGATCTCCTTTAACCTTTCAGCCAGCGTTTCAAGAGACTGAGACGTTCTTGAGATGGTGCTGCATTCCTCCAAATACTCCTTATTTTTTTCCCACCATTCCTTGTAAGGCTGTCCTTCAGGTGGACATTTTTTAATACGTTCAGCCGCAGCGCTCTCCTGGTTCCTTTTTACGGATTGCTCTATTTCCATTTTGCACAGTATAGTAATTAGTAATATACTAGAAACTAATTTAATAGTTGAATAAAAGCGTAACAATACAGAATGATGTTCGTCTTCAAAAGTTACCAGTATTTAAAGCATATTACAATAAAAAATACTAGATTGCATTGATCTCATTAGTCGCCGTCATTTTAAGATACGTTTTAAAAATACTTGATTGCGATGCATTCGTTTTATATACGATTCTTAGAAATCAATAAATTACAAGAACCTGTTCGATACTAACGTCAATCGAGCGAACCATAACTTTTTATTAACGACCCGTATATTTTTACCAGCCATGCGTATATTTTTATCAAACACCCGTAACATTTTCTTAACGAACCAGAACTATTTGCGTCAACATATACGATTCTTAGAAATCGATAAATTCCAAGAATCTGTTCGATACTAACGTCAATCGAACGAACCATAACT
>JAGFPH010006493.1:2232-51286 GCA_018207615.1 Philaenus spumarius | reverse complement strand
CTTACATTATGTACAGGTCACAGCTACAACCACCACCAAACTTAGATCCAAGTGCCTCTGTCCTAATCAATAATCATTTTCGTAAAAATTACTATTAAAAAATTTAAAAATTATGAACAAAACTAGGGATTTTGTGGACAAATGTTGGGGATATTTCTTGCATATTTCGACCTATGTCTTACATTAAGTACAGGTCACAGCTGTAATCAATCAACATTTCCATGAAAATTACTATTACAAAATTTAAAAGTCAAGAACAAGATTAGGGATTTTGTGGTTTGCATTGGCATTACCATATGTCGCCGCAAGAGTTGGCGAGCGAAGCGATCAGGGGTAGAGCCCCTTGTTTAAAATAAAAGATAAACAGTATTTAATTATTTAAATATTTAAGTATGTTTCTATCAAACTAGTGGGTTTAGCAAGACTGACAGTATGCTATTAGTACAAAACACAATTAAAAATAATAACAAAAACCTATCCTAAAAGTTAGAAATACAAAAATAATTGCTTCAAAGTTTGAAATCAGCTGTTAATGAAAATATTTTGTGTTTAGGTTTTATTTTATCTAGTTACTTTCTCACAAGTCAAGCTCATTAGTTACCTATTACATATGTTTTTTAGAGTTAACGTATCTATTTAGCTAGTAAATAATTTGATAAAAAATATTTGTCAGTTTACTATTTTATTTTATAAACTGTTCTTGTATAAACTGTTGTGTGCCCTTTTCCCGGTAATTATTGGTGGGTGAGGGAATAACGCACTATTAATACATAAGAAAAATGCCTTTAATCTAAAGAAAACAAAATATTTATGCTAATACATATGGCAATCAATGTTTCATGGATTCAGTCCTGTTTATGTTCAATACGGATGAATTGAATTCAGTCACCGTCTTCTTCCGACAAGAACTTTAGTAAGGACCTTACATCTTTAATTTTATCTTCGCTCACTCCTGCAGAAGGGATGGTCTTAGGGTCAATGTCTTTTAAATCTTAGGTTTTACATTTTGGAAAGATATGAAAACGGAAGATATGTCGGTATGTATGTACAATATTAGAACAAAGCAGATCACCAGACTGCGTGTACTTCATATTTCATAATGGTATACTTTGATTTGTCTGATTTTGGGGTGGAAAAAGAAAGGGGCAAGAGCTGTGTTCCAGTCCCTAACTAAATCTTTATCCATAGTAAGTTCAAAGTGAGTTGGATTCTGTCTACATGCTACATGTTACGATCAGGGGCGGATACAGGATTTCATTTTGGGAGGGGTCATAAGAAGTCGAAAACAACATTACCAAGAATTTAACAGCAACGGGTCAGGGGAATTAAAAAATATGTGTAAACTCTATGGAATAGTTTTTAATGCATTTCTAGGCCGTAAATATTTTCTTGAAAGACCAAGAGTTTCTGCAGATTAAAGAATAAAATAAACTATAATTATTGAAGAGTTAACAGGAACGGTACTAAAATCATAACTCCACAACACGATCATTAAATCCCCTTTGTTTTACTAAATTTAAAATAACGTAACACAAGCTCGCACTTATTGAAGTCATACAACTCCATACAGCGGCACGCTCAGTAAAAATGTTTTAGCCCAACCAATAGACATTTTTTATTGTTATTGAATTTCAGCAAGCGACATCCACAGTGGCTTTAAAGGTAGCACATAGGTGTACATAACGTACAACAATTATCAGGCAAGGAAATTGTTGGGCTTTTTTTATAAACAAAAATACCAATAAATTTGGACTTTTTGGGTTGTTCGTTGATATTATACAAATTTATTCAAGGATCACGATACTTCTAACGAAAAATTTGTAGAGAATTAAAAAATCTACAAAATGGTTTTTGAAAACCTCGATCGGACCATTTTTCACAGAGAAAAGTCGGAAAACGCTTAAAAATTACTATTTTTCAAAAGTTCATATTTTTGTTAATTTACAATATTTAGGGCAGATCTTTTGGAAAATTATTGTTTATTATGTGTACTTCAGACAGGCGGAAGATTAAATTTGTCGCATTAATAGTTTTTGCACAATTGCAGTATAAACAATTTGGGCCATTATCTTGCTAAATGTGAGGAGAAGAGAACGAGAATGCCCGCATCAGGCTGCTGTTTCCGTCACTACCGCCTTCTGGGAAATTTACCATCGGCGCCGGCGTCAGCCGCAAATTTACGCGTTTCGCGCTATGTTCTGAAGCATTTTTATTATACTTTATCAAACTTATTAAAAAATCGCAGATATACGAATTGTAGCTTTTTGTTTACTTTCAGAATCCGTTTGGTAAATTTAAAACGGGCCACTCAGGTTAATTGGGCGCATTATGCAAGATAATGGCATACATTGTTTATACTACAATTGTACAAAAACTATTAATGCGACAAATTTCATCTTCTTCCTGTTTGAAGAACACATTATAAACAATCATTTTCTGAAAAATCTGACATTAATATTGTAAATTAACAAAGATATGAACTTTTTAAAAAATATAGTTTTTAAGCGTTTTTCCTATTTTTCTCATTGAAAAATGGCCTAATTAGGGTCTATAGAAAACAATTTGTAGGTTTTTTGGAAGTATCATGATCACTTCATCATTTTTTATAATATTAACGAAAAACCTAAACAGTCCTAATTTATTGTAATTTTTTTTATACAAAATACGCAAAAACTCCTTGCCTGTTTTTTGTTTGTTTTTTACATACCTTTGTGCTACCCTTAAAGTCACTGTTGATGTCGCTTGCTGTTAAATTCAATAACAAAATTAGTCTTCTTTTTGCTCTATTGGCTGGGCTAAATGTGCTAAGACAATTGGCGCAATGGTACGTATTTCACAGACAAGACCTATAGCTGTAGCCCATGAACAGTAAATCCGGTTTTCCTTATATCAAATGAAAATATAGAATTTACACTAAAATCCATATAAACACCAATGTACAAGTATATCGATTTGTACTAGATATATCGATTACAAAATTAATATGCTTGCTAATTGGTTGAAAAACTGTAAAATCTTAAGGGTTTACAGAAAACTGCATATCTAAAAAGTGTTAGAAAGTTCAAATCTTGACAAATCCAAAGGTGATCTTATATTCTTTTCAAAAAAAGTCTGGCTAACGATTATGAGTCTTAGAAAAGTGAAAAGTTTTGTGCCTTTTCTTTTTGTTCCTCGTGCGGCGTCATCTTTTTAGACAACTACAATTACAAACTACGATTACGTAATATGTAAATATACGTTTTAGAACAAATTTATAAATACAAAAATTAATGTTTTTCCTTTCCAATCGTTTTTGTTTTATTAAGATTAGATGATTTATAGTGGGGGAAATATTCAACACAATCAGACGATACAATAATGCTGCCTGCCACTTGCTCGGCGGGCTGAGACGAAAGTATAGTGTTATTTGGCGCTTGTAGGGTTAAATTAAACATATAAATTAAGTCTTTAAAATGTTTTGGGGGGGGGGGGGGTCATGACCCCCATGACCCTCCCCCTGTATCCGCGCCTGGTTACGATGGCTTCCAATCATGGTTTTGCAGATCATATTCTATCCATGTGTTTTAGCTTGTTTCGAACGAGTCCAAAGTTGCGGTCGCACTGGCTGAACGAATGTCCAAGCATAGGATATAAACAAATTATGTCCACTTTATGAACTTTGGCAAACGAGGAACAAAACTTTGTTATGGTAATGTTTCGGTTTTGTCCGCCTGCAGCGTCTGACAATAATACCACTATTCTGATTTCTGAAAACTTGTTTAGGTTCTTTAGTAAACAGTCATGTATGAAAGAAGCTACTGAATTTCCATTTTTACTGGAATGTGTTTCGATGTGGCAATAGAAATATGCTGAGTTGTCATTTACGGGGTGGTCTGGACCAAGCGTTAAATTCTTTTTTGGGTGTTTGGGTGATAGAAAAACATAAATGCATCTTACATACACAATTTTCAAAATTCTACTTCAACATCCACTTTAAAAAAAATATTTAAGTTATCTGTGTGTGATAATTATGATAAGGTGGGCATTTATTAGATATTGAAAATTCTTTCAGTTAATGATTTGTACATAATAATCACTGTCCCTAAATTATTTTTTAAAAGAAAATTGAGGACTTCATTGTACTATTTATCTGACATTAAAATAATGCTATTTAAAATAGTGCTGCAAGTAGTGGTATTTTAATTATTATTTAAATGCCAGACTTTTAGCTAGTGTAATTTTGGCCTAACCAAGTTTTTTTTAATTTATATTTTTTTAAATTGTATATTTAAGCTTCATTTATGTTGTTATATCACCCAAAAAAAATTTTAACGCTAGGTCCAGACCACCCAGTATACATGAACATTAAATACATACGGCCATAGCGTTCTTTTGTAACATTAAGCCAAGGAATTGGATAATTCTGTCCATAATCAAATTCCAACACTAGATGAGATGGGCTTACTTTAACTTCACTATAGAAACAAAATAGATTTTCAAAGTTTTGAGTTTGTCAACTTTCCTTTTGTGTACCTGATAGTCAACTTTACACGAGTCATTCGGATCTCGGGTAAGTTTTTCCTCGCATTCAGCACAAAAATCGCACTATCAGTTTTAGGTTTGACAAAGCCGTACCTAAAGTGTTCCTTAAACATTTTGAAGTATTTCACATATGATAGTTTCAATGTTTCACTGGTGTTTTCCTTATAGTAATCTTGAAATATAATTTACAGTGTGGTAACGTTAAGATGGGGATTTTCAAAATATTTAAGTTTTAATTTGTGTATACAATAATGACTGTAATCATTTTGAAATAACTAGGTGCTTTTCCATTAGTTCTAAGACATTGTCTCCTAATTTGTGTGGACGGTTACTACGTGAACTTCGTCTTTCTTGGAAATCGGCACCAGCCAATATTTTGGACTGAATCACTCGCAAACGTTTTATTGAAATATTAAATAAATGAATTACAAATTTCAGGCATAGCTTAGTAGCTGTTCCACCATCCTTAACATTATACTACCATGTATAGAGACGAGGCTTCTTTTGTACAGAGTCACATTTCGTGTTTTCCGACTTACTCATAAATGAAGCTAGGAAAGAATCTCGAAGAGGCTTTTCTTGACCACTATAAAAGGAATCATACTGATTACATACACTGACTATGAAGAGAAAACCTCTCGTAGCACTTGTCCTTACAACACCGAGTGACTGAGGAGAACACTTTACCCGGTACTTCATTATTTCTTTATGGACACTTCATTATGGAATATTCTTTTTTAGGACACCAGCCGTTTTTCAACTGACCATAGGGCAATATTGATGTAATTATGATTGATAATAACGAAAGAAGCGGTTGAGGTAAACATTTGCATTATTTGTTTACAAAAAGGTTTAATCTTTACCCTACTCTGAATTTGTTTAACCCCTGTTGTTTACCAATTAGTCGCGACCACTATTACGATCGTGTGAAAAGCTAACAGTTACCCGCGACCTGTCATCCTTTGCTAATGGCTGTCCTAATTGCCTGATGTTTGTTTCTTTATCGATTGCTGACCGCCGCACGCACATCGCATCGATCGAATAGGCAGATGGAACAGTTTTCATTTCTAAATGCACCAGGTGTAACTGTCTAATATTACTTAAACGTTACATTAAGTAAATGAATGAAATACAAAAGATTTATTGAAATTAATCGCACATCATTGTACACACTTTCTTTTAAATAAGATTGTTTTGTTTTAGACACGATCAGAAGTTATTGAAAAAGTAATTGCAGCAGCGATGAAATAATTAAAATAACACTAAAACTAAATCTATACTAGTATTATAAAGAGGGAAAATTTGTTTTGTTTGTTTGTATGTATGTAGAGGGTAATCTCTGGAACTACTGAACCTATTGAAAAAATAGTTTTACTAATAAAAAGCTACACTATTCATTTTGATAAAAACATTTTTATTTCAATATTTGTAAATTTAGTCGGAAAAAATCTTAGGTTAGGCCTAGAATGATGAATTACCATAACCACCAATTGAATAAAATAACAGATAAAACAGCTGTTTGCTCTAATATTTCCCGATTTCACACTTTGAAGCAACTATTTGTATTTCTAACTTTTAGGTTAGGTTTTTATTAAAGTGTAGACCTGAGCCTGGCTGGCTCTTTTAACCTTTAATATAACTGCTGTTATAAATATACAAAATAATTTGATTTGAACATTTAACATTATTTACCATCTTAGCTTTGGGGTTATTATTATCCTACAGCTTTATTATAAAGAAAACATAACATGATTATGATTATAGAAGGTTCCAACGATGTTGGCGTGCGGAGCAAGCAGGGGTTTCCCCTAGTTATAAGATAAAAGGGTAAATAAATCTACAAGTAACAGTTACGAATATGCAAATATGTAAATTAAATGTAAGATAAAAGTTGTATTCTTTTAAAAAGTTTGTAAAATGATTAAGTTTAAATATTTTTAAAGTTTTAAATTATGTCAGATCTACATCTATACTAATATTACAAAGAGGTTAACATTTTTTTGTTTGTATGTTTGGGGTAATCTCTGGAACTACTGAACCGATTGAAAAAATAGTTTTACTTATAAAAAGCTACACTATCCCTGAGTAACATAGGCTAGAATAATTTTGATTTAACGGTTGAAACAACCAATAAAACAATAAATATTAATTGTTATACTTTTCTTAAAGCTAGAGAGCTGAAATTTTTGTACATTATTTCTTACAAGATACATAGAAAAAGTAAACTAGATTTGCATTTTGTCGCGTGCTGCTATGAGGTGAAAATGTGATAACAACCTCTAAAACGATAAATTATTTCTTATATTTTCCTTAAAGTTAGTGAGTTGAAAATGTGTGCATTTATTTCTTACGACATACATAAAAAGTGTTATATATTGACATTTTATCGCGTGTTGCTAAGGGGTGAAAATGTATTAACAACCCCTATAACAAATTTTGATTATACTTTCTTTAAATCTAGAGAATATACTCTTAATAAATTAAGGAATTTAAAAATAAGAAACCACTATGTTACATCCCAATTAAAAATAAATAAGACAAAATAGAATTTAATAGTAAGAAATATTTATATAAAACTAGGGGAAACCCCTACGTTCTCCGTACTAGAACCCAGTTGAAACCTTCTATACACATAATCATGTTAGATTTTCTTTAGTATTAATAATAACCCCAAAGCTAAGGTGGTAAATAATGTTAAATGTACAAATCAAATTATGTCTTATATTTTATAACAGCTGTTATAATAAAGGTTAAAAGAAACAACAAGGCTCAGGTCTACGCTTTAATAAAAACCTAACCTAAAAGTTAGATATAGAAATAATTGCTTCAAAGTTTGAAATCAGCTGTTAATGGAAATATTAGAGCAAAAAGCTGTTTTATCTGTTGTTTACAGAGTTATCATTTACAGATTGTGATCAATTAGTTGCTACGGTAATTAATCAGTGTAGGCCTAACCTAAGAATTTTTTCCGACTAAATTTACAAATACTGAAATAAAAAGTGTTTTTATCAAAATGAATATATGTTGCTTACGAATGAATATATGCCTATGTTACTCAGGAATAGTGAAGCTTTTTATTAGTAAAACTAGTTTTTCAATCGGTTTAGTAGTTTCAGAGATTACCCTCTACAAACAAAGAAACAAATTTTACCTCTTTATAATATTAGAATAGATAACCTGTTTTGCTTTTGCTTCGACGGGAGTCACCGCGGGGATGGCGAGCGAAGCGAGCAGGGGTTTTTTATAAAGAAACAAATGGTATGACCAAAAGCAGAATTGAAATTATTTTATTTGTCATTTTTGGATCCTCTTGATTATTTATTATTATTTATTACGTTAAGCGTCTAGTACTCAAATAAGTTTTTGAAAATTAATATTTTGATTTACTATTTTAAAAATGAACTGCACAATATTAGTTTATGTCAGAATAATAATATAATAATAACAAAAAATAAATAAGACTCAAAATCATTCTTGAATCGAATCAGTAGCAATAATCAAAATTGTTTGCGGAGCTGTACTTTCTTTCGTTTATATAATATTTTTAATAAACTCTCCAGTTGAAATAAATTTGAACAGCCTCGAGTTGCTAGTGTCAAGAGTTTCACGACATCATCACCAAGGCTTTACTAACATTATATTACTAACAATACTTTCATTACTTCCTCAAATGTTTAGGATCGCCATAGTTTTTTCAAACATTTTATTTGCAGAGCTTCTGAAAAGAGAAGGGGGAATGTGTTTTTAAAATATTTTAAGAATATCTTTAAAACTCCATCCGCATACCAGAAAATTAAATACATAGTATTAATATCTTCAAATAAATTAATTTCAAACGATATTCACTTGTCAGTGTCATTAATTAAATAGTTTTAATACGAAATTGCTTGATTTATAATTCCATTATATGTTTATATATATAACCTTTATGTATATATATATATATATGCGCAAAGTTAACAGCTGGAGTGTGAAAAGTAAAACAAAGAATTATAATTAATTGACTCTGAACACATCTAGTTCAGTTTGCGCACTGCTGTGAGTGTGTAAAAACGCACTTTAAACAGCTGTAGGAAAAAGTATTTTCCTTAGGGGCATATTACACTGTCAAAGTTATTTGTCAAATAATTGGTCAAAGATTAATCAAAGATCTTTGATGAAATCTTTGACAAAGATTTGTCAAAGAATACATATTACACCTGCCCAATTTCGTTGATCAACTTTGATATTAAATTATATATATTTGGGGTTTCGGTTTATTCTTATATGTTTATTATTGTATTAACTATTATTACAAAATTGCAGTTGAAAGATCGTAATTCATGTAATAACGGGTTAAGATTTCAAAAACTAATTTTAAAAAACCTTGTAAATACACTTTTACAATAAAGTAAACATAATGAAAGTCTCTTTAACGTTTTACAAAAACCAAACTTAGGCTATACTGCCAACCCCAATATTACAGACTGCAAAACATTATTTGTAATTTCTTCTGAAGGTTTTTGCCGTACATCGCGATTTTTATAGGCATTCGTGTGAATGTTTCACAAACAATATTCTTTTTCATAATGTAAAATTAAAGTTTTCATAGCTTCAACACTCCATGTCAATTTTGCCATCATATTAAACATATAAAAATAAAGGAACAGAAATAATAGGCTATAATGAAAACAGAAAAAAACGTTAGCCTATATTACTTTGAGGTTAGGAAGTTACCTAAAAAATGCGTACTATAATATTTTAGTACTTAATTCTTATTCTTTTTTAAAAATCTTTGTCAAAGATTACAACATGTCAAAGATTCGTCAAAGTTTGATGAACGAATTATTTTGTCAAAGAATCATCTATTTTTTTGATGTCAAATCTTTGATCAAAGAATTTGACGTTTATTTGATGGTGTAATATGTACCTTATTAATGAAGGGAGTAGTTAATATAAATAAAATCAGTTTACTTTTGGCTCATAGTCGTTATATTTCTGTGATTATTGATTGTGATTACTGTGTCTTACGAATTGTTGCCACACATCCAACCGAATATTCTTGAAAATAGATCCAAAAAGCGCAGTTAAAAAATGTTTACGTGTTATCTGTGGTCTAGTTCCATAGTTTGAAAGGTATTTAAAACAATAAAAAAATTTTCAAGTGTAATTATTCTGCTAACGAATCACAAATTTTTAGCAGTGTTGTACGGTCCTAACGAATTGTGTGCTGAAATGTTAATGTTTAACACAAGACTTTACTGTGTGTATATAAATCTAAACCAGGTAAGTTCCATTACAGTTCTAACAACAGCTTCTCTAAAATAAAAGCTACATGTCATATGCCGATTCAATACGAGATTCCTCCTTCACATTAATTGGCAATTTAATCAACACAACAACAGATCTTACAATTCAGCCTTAGGGAACCGACGCGACGGTTCCGTCAGAGAGTGTCGAATTTAGGGAGCTCTCAACAGAAGATGGCCCAATGCTATTAACCGGAAACCTACTTGACCGGAAGCAGTAGATTCTTAGACCAAACCTATTTGTTGTCCTGACGGTCAGAGTTAGACATTTCATTTCCTTTAAGACCTTTGTTTCTCTCGACATCCTCTATTTCAATACACGGACCTTAACATTATTGATGGCCTAGACTTACTGTTAGGAGAGTACTGTTTGTCATTTTACGGATTATACGTGACATGGGAATATTTTCGGGAGCGTATTTTACGTTATAAATTATTAGACTTTATTGAAAACGACCGAGCTGGCGATTGATACATGGAGGTGAGAAATCTGTTTGAGAAATAATAAGAGATATTTAAAGAATATCACGCTCAAGAATGTTCCTTTTGATGATTTCCTGCTCTGTTGCACTACAATGTTGGATTTATTCATGGTCAAAACGAGTTTAGTCTTTATAGCCTGAACAAATTGCTTCTGCAAGAATCGTACCCAGCATTACTTAGTGTTAACCAAGAACAAACTTAATGAATATATTAGAAAGGTTAATTACCTTGCAGTTCCGTCTGACAATCCAATGTTTTCTTCCTACTTAGGATGACTAGTTTCGACGGTTAAACCGTCATCGTCGGATCCTTGATCATTTTGTTAAAAATTGTTTTATTTACGCCGTTCTGAGGCGTTGTCATCTCTGGCATATAACTAATATTTTAGTGTTCACAAAATGAATTAATACATTTATACACAAATTACACATTACAATCACAACGATTACACAAATATGTTTGTACAAATGCATAATATGTACGAATATCACGGTTTAATAAATCTTTAAATTTAATTTTTAACACGATTATCAAGGATCCGACGATGACGGTTTAACCGTCGAAACTACTCTTCCTAAGTAGGAAGAAAACATTGGATTGTCAGACGGAAATACAAGGTAATTAACCTTTCTAATATATTCATTGAATTAACAATCCAGGAGGTGACACATAAATATATTTTGTCTAAAAAACAAACTTAAGTTAGATTTATTATTAGAAAGAACAAGGAAATATTTAATATTTTAAGTTTAAACGGCAAAGGAAACATTTGTATTCAGTAAAATAATGTGTCTCTTTCTCAAGGGCATTAAACTACACTAATCTGGACACGTACACGAATATAAACAATTAAAATTTTGTGGAAGCAATAAATTATTATAAACCCTTATTTGGTAAGATCATACTTTGAGCTTACTGTCATTGAAAACTAATTACAGACCTTTTGTTTTGCAAACCACTCGATAGAATAATTGTACATGAGATAATGGTGTCCAACGACACGTCTGGTCAAGTTCACCTTTTCAAATCTAACTTATGTATATAAAATCAGAATACCACTCACTGACTCACTCATCACGAAATCTCAAACACCACCGAACGGATTGGAATGAAATTTGCTATATAGCTTCCTCTATGGCCCTAGGTGCTCGCTAAGAAAGGTTTTAAAAAAATTCGAAATTTTAGGGGTGTTTGGGAGGGTCAAAGTTACTAAAAATCCCCATATTTAACGTTGATTTGTCTAACCGTGAAAAGCCGGATCGGGCCAGTTAGTACAAGTATATAAATAAAATTGAAGTGTCTGTCTGTGATTTCAAAATATAAGTTTTTTTCTTATATTATGGTTATTCAAACATTGAAAAAACCTAAACACACATTCATACATTTTTTGTCTGTCTGCCTGTTGTTTGGCGCTAATCTCCGGAATGGATGAACTGATTTTGACGAAACTTTCATTAACATGTAGAGGACTTTTCAGAGAATATTTTAGGCTACTTTTTATTCCGAAAAATTTCAAATTGATGTAAAAATTTGAAAAATGTAAAAAGGACTACTTATAACATAAGCTGAAATAGTTTGAGAACTTGTTTTACAATAACTGGGAGCGTAGAGCGCTCGCTTAGCTATGAGAGGTACCGGAATCGATGCTTGGCGCTTCGAACTTGTCAACACAAAATGTTATTGATCTATGATTTTTTTACAAGATATTCAATTCTAGTTTTAATTAATTATTGTATTCCTATAACCTCACACCTTGACTAATCCTTAATCAGCTTTCAAATAATAATAAATATTGTCATGACATCCTGCCAGTGGTTTATACACGAATAAATAAATTACACAGCCGTATTAAGTTAAATAATTTTTTCAAAAAAAAATGTTAATAACATTGTAATGTTTATTACATATTTCAATGCGTTATTATTAGAATTTTCTCAGCGTTTTTAGATGATTAAAATAATTTTTTTTAAATATAAAACTTAGTTATAATTTGGTAAATGTACTTAAATTGTCAAATTAAATGTAGTTAGCTTTATCATATAAAATGTAACCGTATTGTGCAATATATTTAATAAGAACATATATTCTATCATGTAAATGATTTACAATTTAGTATAATATGTATTGTATTACATTACATTTCAATGCATCTATACATATAAATACAATTGAAGTGTATGTCTGTGATTTAAAAATTAATACTTTTTCCCAATCACACTTTACGAAACCATAAACATGCATTTTTAAATTTTGTTTCCGTATTTCTGTCTGTCAGTTTGTTTGTTTGTCCGGGATATTCTCCAGAATGGCTGGACAATGTTTGCCGAAACTTTCATTTGTTTGTAGAAGACTTTTCAGAGATTAATCTAGACAACTTTTTATCCCGGAAATATTTTGGGTTCCTGTTTAAAAATTGGAAAAATGTAAAAATGATGGGTTTCGTGAACGGACGTGACACGCGACCATTATAAATAAAAAAACAGATTCGGACCAAAAACTCAACACTTTGACAAGATTTTCTGTGTTTTATTTTACTGTATACGCTGGTTTAACAATTAAATATATATCAAATCATTATGCAATAATGTGAAATATATTCATAGATGTTAAATACACCTAAAATCCTGATTTCTAATTTTTATGTTCGTTCGAGAGTTATGTATCAAACAGGTGGACGGGATTTTTAGAGTTTATTCATGCATAGCTAATAATTTAAGTAGGCCTAAAAGGGATACATAAATAAATTTGGGCAAAACTCACTCTAGATACTATAGTAAAAGTAAATAAATAAATTTGACTTAATAACATTAAATTTAAAATTATGAAATTTTAACATTTTGTATAAGCAATAAATTAATCGCATCCAAAAACGAATTACACAATATAAACAATTAATGAATCTGGATGAAGAATGAACCAACTATAGTAAACAATAAAATATTCATACAAATAATTAATAAAATACCATAAACAAATGAAATACTTAATAAAAAAAATACATATCAAAACCAATGACTCACATCATAAACACTAAATCAATCACACAAATAAATAATAGAAATTATTTAAAAAACAGCACAAAACAAAATCAAATAAACACCATAAGAAACAAACAAAAATACACTCGTAATAAGCAACGAGTCATTTACCCCGACCAATTATTCACTAAAACTCCAATTAAAATCTCATTTCATCCACCTTCCCAATACTGTAAATAATACAGTATCCGCCCTTTCTCGCGAACGTAGGGAATATTTTTTTATTTATGTTCTCATTTATTACAGGGCAAGCACGGGACATTCCGTCCCCGTTTTTTTTTACGATCGCCGATGCAATAATTTTTTGTCAACATTTCACTTCATTGTATCGAATAAACAAACACCTCTCGCTCTCTCACTCTGACAAAAGTGAAGCGTGTATACTGGACCATAAAGTCCGGTGGGGTATCTCTGATTGAATCTCGCTGGAGGGGAGTAAATAATTGAAATGGACTAAGCCGGTCATAATCAGTGATTTATATGGGCGAGTCAATTAAGTCACTGTCCATACATCAAAACCAGTGTCCACTTTCATCCCTATTGTTGCTGATATGCTGTTGTAATTATTTACCCTAAATTTTACTTTTACATTTTAATAAACATTTTTCTCTCTCGACATTATTTTCTGATGTGTAGAAAATATTCTCTTCATGTATGACAGATTTAATATAGGAAATACGCTATGTATATCCTATATTATCATAAATCCTGGTAAATAAAACTTTTTTATTTTAACACACACAAGTTAATTTGTAATATTTAAATTCTGCAAATAAATGTTTGTAAGTATAAAAATTAGCGTTGAAAACGTAACTATAGACAATAATAAAGTAAATGTGAGGTCGTGTTACCCCCGTCGGGAACAAAGTTTATCACTCCTTTTCTTCAATTCTTTTACCAGCCTTAACGGCAACATACACACATAATTTTAATCTTTCAACTGTCGTTTATTATTAGTTTGTTTTTTATACAAATATTTATTGTTTCCATACGTTTAATATTATTATAATAAAGGTGTAGAATTAATTATATCATGAAAGATAAGGTGATAAATATATTTAAATGTCCATTCATTAAACATGAAATGTTGGTTCATCCATCTAGGCCTAACCTAAAACTATTGTGTGTATGTTTAATTTATTTTACCTGTCTTACGGCAATTGAAAGATTAAAATTATCTTGCCGTTAAGGCTGGTAAAAGAATTGAAGAAAAGGCGTGATGAACTTTGTTCCCGACGGGGTTCCATGACCGCACACATTTACTTTTTATTTTTGTTTGTTATTTAACGTTCTTATTCTTGTTCATGGGATGAAAGTTGTAGGAGAATGGAAGGTCAGTAGCTGGATTCGAACCTACGACAGTCTGAATCTCGTCATATAAAACACCACGTTGCCATTTGAGCTATCACCACTCCCCAAAGCTGAACATTATTATTATGTTTATTTTTGTTTACGTTTTAAAATTAAAAAATTGTAATTACTATACAGAATAAGTTCCTTCTAATAAAATTGTGTCGAATTTAAAAATGTTTTATTTGCCCTAAATGGTATCGTCGGGGTGAAATATTCTTTACGATTTCACAAAAGATGTAGTGTTAATGGTTAAAGTAAGATCGCATTTGTTGACTGCAAAATCTTCCACCTTGAACAACAATTTATGGAATGCTTACAACTTTAAATTTTTACGCCAGAACAAAGGTTATGTGTTTTCGATTTGCTTGCCTTTGAAATGGATTAACCAGCAAGGTTCTTTTAAAAGGTAACTACAAATTTAGCCTATATTGCAACTCATAAAATAAAATTGTTAATTTGATTCATGAAACAAACCGTATACATTATTTGATTAGGCTTACGAGATTGAATAATTGCAAATGTTTTAGAATTTCTATAATAATGCCTAGGTTCGTAGTAAGCCCATTAATAAGAAAAAGTAAACTCAGAATATAATCAGGATGCATTATATCTTTAAAGAGTTACAAAGATAGACAATTTTCCATCATTTTAAAATATTTTTCACAGTGGAAGTATTAGGCCAAACAGCCACTACAGAAATCTTCCAAGTGCGTAAGAATAATAAGGATTTACAGGGAACCCTCTTATTTTGTTCATAAACCTTATATATAATTATCTATACTAATATTATAAAGAAGTCAAACTTGTTTGTTCATTTGTTTGTATATAGGGGGTAATCTCTGGAACTACTAAACCGATTGAAAAAATAGTTTTACTAATAAAAAGCAACACTATCCCTGAGTAACATAGGCTATAATTCATTTTGATAAAAACATTTTTTATTTCAATATTTGTAAATTTAGTCGGAAAAAATTCATATGTTAGGCCTAGACTGATAAACCAACACTTGTATTTACATTTATTACCACAGCAATCAAATGAATAAAACAACATATAAAACAGCTGTTTGCTGTAATATTTCCATTAACAGCCGATTTAACTTTGAAGCAATTATTTGTATTTCTAACTTTAAGGTTAGGTTTTTATTAAAGTGTAGAAATGACCCTTGCTGGTTCTTTTAACCTTTATTATAAATGATGTTATAAAATTTACGAAATAATTAGATTTTAACATTATTTACCATCTTAGATTTGGCGTTATTATTAATCCTTCACTTTTGTTATAAAAAATAAAAAAATAAACGTTCCAGAAACTGGCACATACTTTCTCACAAAAATATTTAAATTATTAAACAGATTCACTGTGACTTCATAATTGTAGGAGGGGTAGAAGTGGTGATTAAAGTGGGAGATTAACTAATAAATAGTATTATTATTAGCTAGAGAGAAAACTATTCGATCTATTTCAAACTAATTTGCACCAAACACGTCAATTAGGCCTGTATAGATGCACGAAAAAAGATTTTGAAAAAACCCTTTATATCCAAAAACCTCCAAAAATCAGTTATTATTATTATTATTAGCTAAACAAGAATTTTTAGAAAGATGCTGTTTTTTTCATATTATGGTAGGGTATATTAAAGGCTACAAATAAGCAAACTTTTATCAAAATCGTTAGAGCCGTTTTTTATAAAAAAATAATATCTGATTTTTTGGGGGGTTTTTTTGTCAAAAAGGGGGTTGTTTTTCAAAAAATTTCAAAACCGTTTTTCGTACATCTATACAGGCCTACTTGACATGACTGGTGCACATTTGTTTGAAATCGATCTAATAGCTTTAGCTCTTGCTTTGTATACATACAGACAGACATTTTGTAAAAACCATTTTTTTCGGGCTCAGGGGGTCCTAAAACGGATATTTCCACAAAAAACTCAACATCAATTTTTTTTGCGATCACTATACTTTCTCTATACTATAGTATAGTGAGAAAGTAAAACATAACATGATGATTATGTATATAGAAGGTTCCAATGGGGTTGGCGTGCAGAGCACGTAGTTGTTTCCCCTAGTCTTTTATAAAAGTTGATAAATGTTAATACACTTTGCAAACGTAATGGCTACATAAGCTAGTAATGGGGAATGTGTTGTGAGGCTTATTGCCGCATTGGTAGCATAAAGTGGAGGCGACATTGCCATAACGTTAACACACTAGGTGCCATGCATTGAAACAATCTGCATTAATTTTTAATAGAATATTCAATCCAAAATTATTAGCACAACTGAATACTAAGAGATCATTATGTAATTTACAGGCATTGTTTTGTCCATTTCCTGGGACAGTAAAGTCAAGGACAATATTAACATTCTGCTGTGTAAAGTAAATGGAGTGAAAACATAGAACATTCTTGCACGACTACGGTGAACAAACCTTACCAAACAGAAAGATATTCGTCAAAATAGTTTATGTAATATTAGTTTAATTTTGTTCTTTGTCGTCTTTACTTAGTGCCAGTCGGACTAGTGAAATCGTAGGAGCGGCGTAGGGCAAATAAATTTTCAGAAACTAAATTAGAGCCTACGCAACTTAGCAGATTGACGAGCGCCTTTACTGGTATGCTCTAGTAAACGAGAAAGCAACCAGCGAGCCCAGCACTTCTCTCTACAGCCGTTTTTAAACAGTGCAATTTCTTGCATTTGAGCGCTTTGGCATTGCCTCATTTAAAACACCATTTTATAAATCCATCTTTTGTAATTGAGTGTAACTGAATATTCTTTACGAAATTGCGGATTCGGCTTGCGATTCGCTTTTAATTATAATTTTTTTATTGTGTAAAGAAAAAAGTTCAAACTTAATACTTAAAAAATGTCAAATACGTGAAAAATGAAAGGGATAAAAAAAATGTGAAACGCAAAACGGATGCGTATTGTGACTGTGGTTAAAATGAGACCTTGCAAACAATTTTATAATAGCAAATAAACGAAATAAATGGTTTTAATTTAACATTGCTCTTACAGGATACAAATCCAAGAAGTCCAACACTACAGCAGACCCTTAACCATTCTCTTCCTTAATTAATTGTAAGTTTAAGGGATGCAGTTTATTATAAGAAGTATTTATGTTTAGATGGTATTAAACATAAGGACATAATGAAAGGAACCATTTATTAGTGAATTTCCATAGAAAAGATGAGCTATTGCAGTGACCCTTGAGGTGAGACCTAAGGTCGGGAGTAGTAAATGAGCACCGATCGTGGTCCCCAGAACGCGTTTTGTGGTGTTATTAAACATTATATATATATATGTGTTCGTATATATATATTCGTTAAAGTAATAATTTTATGACCGATTTGGTCCAAATTTGGTACACACATTGGTTGTCTAATTCGCTCGGACAAGTTCGTTAGCCAAAAAATTAAATAACTGGAAGCATGTTTATTTTGAAAGAAAGTGACAATTTCTTTAGATTTTTCGTAATAGAATTAAACTTATTTTTGGTGTTTTCTAAAAAAAAAAAAATGTAGGATATTGTGCAGATTTTGTAGTTTTACACAACCGTAGAGCTCACTTGGTTCTCCAAAAATCGATGAAAAAGTAAAATATCATAAAAGAAACCGGTTCAAATCTACGTGGGGAATTTTACCGTAAGGGAATCTTTTGATCAGAGGCCGCAAGGTCGAGTGAACGAGTCTTGGCTGGAGGCCTAAGTGCAAACAAATTCTACTTAAGTATTTAGTACACGGAGGCAGCTATTCAGCTATTTCCCAAATTGTTGGTTGAAGCCCTAAAACATATAAATTTATGTTTAGATAACAGCAATTTGTTAGATAAACAAATATTGGTTTAGACTCTAGAAGTTGTATTCATTAAATACATATTAGGTAAACTAAAAGACTAAATAAACCCAAGTCAAACCAAATTATTTTGAAATTGTTCGACCACTTATGTTAAAAAGAAAATTGAATATTTTTTCCTTTATTTCTTATCAATATACAGGGTGATTCAGAACTATACGGCAATGTTTCGGAAGATCATTCTGTAGCTAAAAATAAGAAAAATGTTCATTTAAACATAGGCCCGAAAACGTTAAGTTTCTAGATATGTTTATTTTTTACAAAATAATTCATATCTAGATAAATGTTGGACTGATTGAGTTCAAACTTAGCATGAAGTTTAACCTAATGATGATATATCTCAAGAAAATTAAACCTAAATTACTCAAAAACAGCACATTTAACAAAAAATGTCTAGAGACCTTATTTGCAGCTTTTTGATTCCTTATCGGATTGTGTAACTGACAAAACAATCGGATTAAAGATAATAGCTAAGTTAAAGATAATAACAACATAAGTATATACAATATTGTTGTATTTACTGCGTTATTATAGGATTCCGGGTTGAACAAACCAGTTATTACACATAACTTTAAAAAATAACTATTACCTTCATTCGATTGTTTTAACTACAAAAAAGGTGTCGACATTTTTTGTTAAAATGTACTATTTTTGAGTAATTTGGGTTTGAAATTTTCAAACAGCCACCATTTTAGATATAATCGCTATAATTTGGATATAATCGCTTATTTTTCTTGAGATAGACCATTGGTTAAACTTGACGCCAAGTTTCAGTCAAACATTTCTCTAGATATGAATTATTTTGTAAAAAAATGGCGGATATCTGGAAAACGAAGCGTTTTAGAACCTATGTTTATATCACTTGTTTTCTTCATGTAGAATGAGTTCCCGAAGTTTCTGCATATCTTTGTGAATCACCCTGTGTGTTCTTACACGACTAACATTTGTTGGAGCAATACATACTTGCATCTTTAACTGATACTTCAAGAGACATATTTCACATTAAAAGAATGTATAGTGACGCAATTGCACTTAATCCAATCTGTTCACTTGACATCTACACAACAAATCTTCCATGTTAACACAATTCGATACAAATCAAACAATATGTTGCCGAGAACTGTTTATGTCTTCGGCAGTTAGACTGGATAAGATCTTAACTGATTAGCATTTGTTTATCAATATTCATTGGCAAACGTCAGTTATGAATATGTACAGAGAGGGGAGTGCAGCTTAGATCCAATCTTAATCTACTTCTGTCATGGTGTTGGTCGCCACCCCTATCTGGTTAATCTACCCCTATCCCCTGTTAGCCTCTTGTGGGTTGTAATACAAAACATTTAACTGTTATGGAATCGCTTATATAGTGTCACGCTTGGAGTGACTTGTACAAACTTCTAAATTACAATGTTGTAGCTGTCCACAGTTGTGGCACGGATAGTCATAGATTTGCTCTTCTGCGTAGTTAATGACTAATTGTTTATTAATATTATTTAAATAAATGTACACTCATTTAAAACATGTAGTAAATCCCCAGAACGATTCATTATTAGAAACTCCTAAATTTTTATTACATTTATTAATATTTATAATTGTTTAATACCGTCTATAAAGCCACCAGTTTCAATTCAGATAAAGTATAGTTAGAAGTTGATTTTCTGTAGATGTAACCCAATGGTGCTTAATAATATGTATAATGCAAGTTATAATACATATGTAATAAATAAATATACGTATTTTAACAAATTTATATAAATAACACCAATTATAAATATTTATAACCAAATGCTGGTTTTCATCAATTTTACTACCACTAAATAATAATAACAATAATACAAAACAGTGTAGTCATTTTAAATGAAAATTACCCTATTACCTAAAAAACTCTTATAAGCTAGGAATGTTGTATTTAGCTACTGTAATAACATACTAAAAGTCCTCGCAAACTAAAATCTGTGCTACGACCGCCATCATAGAAAATGTCGTCCAAAAACCAAGCTACCAAGTTAGGCTACCATAATAAACTTCTACTGAATTTACACATGGTTTGTTTTACTGTATTGAATTTTTTGTTTCGAAATTTATGTTGGAACCCATTGTGTACCCATTATCATGGCAGCCTAGCTTGGTAGCGAAATGCATCGAAGGCAACAGCGGTGTAACATTTAACAATTCACATAAAATATTGAGAAAAGTTATGTTACTGGTATGAAACTGTTCAGGAAATTAAAATCTTTAAATTAAAAAAACATTTTTTTGTTAAACATTTCTTTATAACACCCCTTAACGGTAATTAGTGCTTTTTTTACAAATTGTCAAAATCGCTTTCCAAATACTGCATTTTATACCTAAACGGTTAATTTTATTAAAAAATTGCTACGAACAAAAGTTGTAGTTCTTTTTGTGACAAACATTTTTTATTTGTAACACTTCTATAGGATGAATTGTTTTTGAGTTATGGGGGAAAAACTGTTTTTTGGACGCCATTTGCCAAGATGGCAGCCGTAACACAGGTTGTTTTTGCGAGGAATTTTAGTATGTTATTAAACTAGCTAAATACAACATGTATAACAAATTCCTAGCTTATAAGAGTTTTTTTTAGGTAGTTTGTCTAACATGACTTGACTAAAAAGTAAAAGTGTAAATTAATTTAATCTTATATATGTTTCAAACTATACAAAAATATTACAGTTTTTACTCACGAACTTTTTGAATTTCCACAGTCACAGGATGCAATATAAAATGTATAACTCTTTGCCAGACTTACAGCAAAAGTTAAAAATATAAAACTCTGATTATATAACACTCACCATTAAACCTATAGAATTTAAATGATGAAAACTAAATTTTCACAAGATTTTGATGCACTCTCCTAAAATGGTCTATTTGATATGCTTTCGTTGATTAAAATAAGTGACTGTGTTACTTAATGACACAAAATACCCAGGTTTCTATTTACAGACGGAACCGACAAACAAATAGGCTGTTTTGGATGTGTTAATTACGAATGTAATGTAATTTGACGTAAGCCATGTGAGATATAGTTTTTTTAATTATGTTATAGTACGGGAAACTCTGCGTGTTTTGCACGCCCACGGCCACAAAAATGCTCGCTCCACTCACATAAATAACTGCGATAGTATTTTCAATTTAGCTTATACAGAGTGATTCAGAACTATGCGGCAATGCCTCGGTAGCTCTTTCTAAAGCTAATAAACGGTATCAGTTAACTGACACAAACTTTCTCCCAACTTACTGTAATCAAAATAATATTGTTTTTAATCATTTTATTTTTTACTACTTTTTAGAACAAAACAAAAAAATAATATTCTACCTACGTCAATCGTATACAAAATTATTTTTCCAGGCGGGATTCGATCGCGCGACCTTTGAATTACTGGCCGTGCTCGCTACCGTAGTGCTACTCTATGAGGCCGCTGCCGCGATGCTAGATTGACAACACAAACTTGTTTATTTTTAAACATTTCCCCATAATTATAAAACGCCGAAGTTTTGATAAAAGCGGGTGGTGTCATTTTGTTTGGCATCTTAAGCACTATAAATACTGAAAATTTGACCAAAATCGTTAGAGCCGTTTTTGAAAAATGTGTATTTTTGTCGTTTTTTATGGGTTTTTAGGGGTAAATTACCCTTAAAAATTACAAATTCCAAAAAATGAAAAAAAGCCTGGAGATATTAGGGTTTAGTACCTACATACCAAATTTCATGAAAATCGGACCAATAGTGTCCTCTCTGGTCGTGTATACATACAGACAGACTGATAGACAGACACCACTCTAAAAACACTTTTTTGGGTTCAGGGAGCACCAAAACAAAAAATTCCACTAAAAATATTTTTGGGGTCAGGGAGCACCAACACAGATAATTGCACTAAACAATTTTTTGGTTTTCTGGGAGCACCAAAACAGATAATTCAACTGAAAATTCAAATTCGAACATTTTTACGAAAACAATACTTTCTCCATATACTACGTATAGGGTGGAGAAAGTAAAAATAAGAAAAATCATATAAACATAGGCTCGAAAACGCTTCGTTTTCCAGATATCCACTATTTTTTTTTTATATAATTCATATCTGGAGGTATGACTGCTTGAGTTCAAACTTGGCATGAAGTTTAACCTAACAATGATCTATTTCAAGAAAAATACTCGTTTCTATCCAATCATGCGTTTCAATATGGGGGACTTTTGAAAAATTCAAAACTAACTTACTCAAAAACCGTAAATTTTAACAAAAAATGTCAAGACACCTTTTTGTAGCAGTTATGATTCCTTATCGGATGGTGTAACTGTCAAAACAATACAGATGAATGCGGACGAAGGAAAATAGTTTAGTTATGCGTAATAATTTGTTCAACCCGGCATCCTATACCAACACAGTAAACACTGCAATATTGTATGTAGTCCTACATATGCTGTCATCATATTTAATTTAACTACTATCCTTCATCCGATTGTTTTGACAGGTACACTATTCGATAGGGAATAAAAGAGTTTAAAAAATGTGTCTTGACATTTTTTGTTAAAATGTACGGTTTTTAGGTAATTTAGGTTTGAAATGGTCTAACAGCCGCCATTTTGAAACGCATGATTGGATACAATCGATTATTTTTCTTGGAGATAGATCGTTGTTAGGTTAAGCTTCATAACAAGTTTGAACTCATCAGTCAAACCGTTCTATAGATATTAATTATTTTCTAAAAAAAACAAATGGCTGATATTTGAAAAATGAGGCGTTTTTGGGCTTATGTTTTTATAAACTGTTTTTCTTATTTTTAGCTATAGAATGAGCTACTTGGACATGCCGTATAGTTATGAATTACCCTGTATATTATGAGTTTTACTACAGGGCTCTACTTACTAGTTTCGTCTAGATCAAATTAAATTCTAAACAAATATTTACAAATTGTTATGCTTTTTGTAGATATTTGTTTGAGGTTGGGTTGTATTACAATGCATAATTATTAATACTCTATGTGGTTCAGTAATAGTACAGTTTTTTATTGTTTAAAATTGTCGTATAACTAGTAAGCCCCATGAAAAATCACAGTCTTATTAATTAGATACACATCAGAAATACATCTTTTAAAAAACAAACAATTTGAAAAAATTATCTGGGCCTACCTAACTATGCTAACGGGGATTTTTAACTCGGTAAATGTGTACAATAATAAGGATTATAAAACTGTAGGCCTATTTTTTAAACATATTTATTTATATAAGTTATAATGTATTTATATAAACTTAAAAATTCTATCTTTTAAATGCTTTTTAGCGAATTCCATATCAAAATGAGCTATTGCAGTGGCCCTTATGACAAGACCCAAGGTCGGGAGTAGCAAATGAGCACCGATGTCCCCAGAACACGTTTTGGGGTGTCATTAAAAATCATATATATATGAATTTTAATGACACCCAAAAACGTGTTCTGGGGACCATGATCGGTGCTCATTTGTTACTCCCGACCTTGGGTCTCACCATAAGGGCCACTGCAATAGCTCATTTTTCTGAAGGTTTTGCTTCAAATTGATATAGGCTTATATATTCTTAGCGAACGTCGAAAGGTTCTCTCAACTAAAGGCGAGTTTCTAGACAAAAATTTGCTCATATAAATAGCATAGGCCTACATACAACGAATCAACATTCCCCCTCTATCCCGGAAATATTACTCGAAACACTACTCCCTCTATTTCTGAAAGGACTGCTGCTACATAAAATTTAGTATGCGCTTGATGCAAGAAATTCGTTAGTGCAAGTCTCATCCTTAGGAAAGTTTTAGAGGGCTTTAGACAGGCTTTCACTAGCCAGCCTAGTTATCTGACTAAATGTTGCGGGGTGGAGCGAAGTGATTGCAGAAACTGATTTAATAATTGGTGGATATACCTGGAACAATTTATCGTCCAATCTGAGCAATTTATCGTCAGATCTGCAAAATTGCACAGGTTCGTTACGCTGGTTATACACTGGGCGTTTTTTTTGCCGCGGCTTTAATGTCGCCGTCGCCGCTTGAGAAAATCGGCGTTCTTACACATGCAGCGGTAAAAACATCGCCATACATGTAGCGGCAAAAACACCGCCATACATGTAGTGGCAAAAATACCGCCACACATGTAGCTAGAGAGATTTCTTCGGGTGTGTTTGTTCTCTATACAGGTTTTTAATCCATACATTATTTAGTGTTTAAATTATGAAATGGACAGGCAACAAACTTTTAGCACTTTTGTTATACCGTCGAAGAAAAAGAAGGCAACAGACAATCACCTTGTTTGTATTCATACTGTAAACCTAAGGAGAAAAGAGCATTTTGTAAGTTGTTTGAAGACTTAAGGAATGACTCCATATGTCAAAAGACATTTGACGAGTTACTTGGCCACATTAAAGACAGCATCCAAAGGAAAAATACCAGAATTTCATCCAGATCTTCAAAATAGCACCTAATTCCTACGCACACTTCCTTCCACGCATTCCTTGTAGCATCTTGATCTTTATATAAATATGTCTAATGTTTTGTTCCACAAAACAGGTCTCTGTTCCACTAACAAAAGTAGTAATTCACTAACTTTATCTATTACTCAATTTTATCTATTAGTGTCTATCACTAACTCACTCATTTTCTCACAAAATTTAACATAGCACACACACACACACACAAACTACAGAATATTGAATGTAGAAACCTAACCAAAAGTAAACGGAACATTAATTGACAGACTTCTGCCAACACTCTACTAAATACATAAACAAATAAATATAAACATTAAAACAAAACAAAACATATACATGAATAACTACAGTAAATACAAATGCATACAATATATCTCCCTAGGCAGCCTAAGCATTATGTTTATCCTACCTGTTTATATCAATAATGGAAACACGTCCTACAAGTTTACAGCTGCAGAAGATGTTATTTTGTGGACCATACATGATTTTATCAAGTGAGAGTTTGTGTTACGTTGTTTTAAATTTAGTGAAACAAAGTGGATCGTAGATTTAGTGATCATGTTGTGGAGTTATTGATTTTAATTTTAGTACTGTTCCTGTAAACTTTTTAATGACTAGTGTTTATTTTATTCTTTAATCTGCAAGAAACTCTTGCTCTTTCAAGACAATCTTTATGGCCTAGAAATGCATTAAAAAACTATTTCATAGAGTTAATATATTTTTTAATTCCCCAGACAAGTTGTTGTTAAATTTCTGGTAATGTTGTTTTCGACTTTTTATGACCCCTCCCAAAATGAAATCCTGTATGTTATATCTTGAAGTTTTTCGATTGGCGGAAGTACAATTCTGAACCGAGTGTTGAATGAGTGTGATTGAGTTAATGTGCATGGTCCAGAGCAACGTTGAAACAAAACGTGAAACAAATTTATAAAAAGCAGTACCGGAACGGCGTACCGGTACTAGAAAACCCCTGGCCATGTGTTAGTAACAAGCAGTTTACTAACACAAGTTAATGTATTGAACACTGAGCAGTGAGCAGGAAAGGAAAATAACATAGATCTCATAGCAGAATAGCAGTTTCTTTTTCGATAACTGCGATCTAAACTGTGATTAAATCCCTGCTATTGTTAATTGCTATTTCCCTTAAATGCTCACCGAGATCACTGCTCACAGAAAATCGCCCATCTCTACGCCTGGGGAGATATTTACGTCAACGCGGGAGGTACAAGTCAGCATTTGTAGGGAATTTTTGTATCGGAAAGTTTATTTATAGGGAAAACACAAAGGCCTGTGTGGAAAATACTCCATTACATTTTTGGCAAGGCTATGGAGGTAAATTATAGCCATAATAATGTATGAAATGTGTATGACATGTCTATGTATGATAGTTATGATCTTAGACTTTCATTTTATAAAAAAAAACCTAGTCTTGGAAGTTTTCTTATAATATTAAATCTTATTTGAATAATAACAGAAACTTGTTATTGGTTAAAAAGAATTATCATATATAAAAGAATAGGTCCAGACTGATTGGCCAATTCATAATCAACGTAAAGCTTAGCAACACAATTCAAGGTGTGGCCTACACTGAACTGACACACGTTTGTTGAATGCATTTTCATTTATTATAATAGTAACCAAATTGGCAAATTTATAATCACGTAATTATTCTTCACAACTATATTTTTTTTATTTTAGTTTCGTAATATCAAACACAAACTACGCAAAATGCTTACTATATCACAATTCAAACACCTATCACTATTAAAATGATGACAACTTTATTCTTTCCTCGGCCTGTTTGACCAGTTTGAAATGCTCCTTTGCCGTATCACATTTTGGATGAGTTATAAATTGAAAATTGCCTTTCTTATATATAAAAATTAGAAATAGTTTTCTTAATAAATCGTCATTCCTGTGAAAATATCATAGTATACAATAACCTGGAAATGCATCGCCGACGGAGTGGTTGAGCGAAGCGAGCCCTATGGTACTTTATAAAATGTAGTAATTTTAACGGATATTATTTATACAAATAAAATTTGTCGGAAAAATAGGTAAACAATACTGTAATAAGTTATAATTTTGTTGCAACTCGAATATCACTGAAGATGGCGTCTTCGTCGTTGAAACGCGTTTGACGATTAAACCTCTTTTTGTGAGAATTAATTGTGTTCTGCGTTTTATTCTTAAAATTAATTTTGAAACCTATCATACGCACCATTTATGAACAATATTTTCTTTAGAATATTATGAAAATATTTTCAAAGTTAGCTACAATATAAAATATTAAAATTGAATACGTTTATTCGAAACCCCTAGACAAATTCAGTAGACAAACAATAAGTGAGATTTCTTGTATTTAACAGTTTCATAATATCCATAAAAAGTAGGCCTGCGTATAAGTGTTTATTTAAGCATGCGTGTTTTGCTGATGTCAGACATTTTCACAGTTCCTGTATCATGTAATGATAACTTCATACTTCCGTGTTTTGTTTTTTGTTTAAACTATTTTACCCTAAACATTCATTAACTAATTATCCTATTATATTTGACATATAACTATCCTAACCGTGTACCTAATTATTTCTAACACATTAGGGCTGAGTTGCACCAACCAGGATCAGTTTTGATCTAGGATCAAAGTTGTATTTGATCCAGGATCTAGGAAAGTTGTATTGGTTTCTATTGCACCATACCTGGATCAAATAATTGATCCAGGATTTACTGATCTAGGTATTTGATCCCGGTTGGTGCAACTCAGCCTAGGTGTCGTAGTTTTTGAAACATTATAGGCGAGCTTTAATATCACAATGAACCCACATGGAGTAGGAATGTATTTTTGTTCTAAATGTCTTAATTATAGTTTTCGTCATTGCTAGTCCTTCTAGAATGTTGATCAGTTGGTACAATTTTCTAAGGAACTAATAAAATCAATTTGATTTTTGTTTTGATAATTTATCATACTATAGTTAGTACATCATTGGAAAGTAACAAATTCAAATAAATAAATATAATAAAACGCTATTTAGTGCAACAATTTATAATGTGAGCAACAAGTTTTTGTGAGATTTTTGTAAAAAAATGGGCAACATGTACATTTTATAGTAAAATATATTTTATTAATTTCAAAGTGTGCATGAAACCAAGTTTTGTTGAAAGAAAAACTGAACTCTAATAAATTTTACCGATTTCAAGAAAATCGTACCTTAAAGTAGGTTAACATTATTTACCCCTTAAAATAATTTCTTTTTAAAGATATAAAAACCAGAGATTCATTGCTTAAAATCCTATCTACATTGAACCCAAATTGTCACAGTCGTTATATTGATGTTCTCACCACTCCACTTTAGCGTGTCTAAGGAGGGTCAAGATAGTAACGTCGAAGTTTGGCGTTCAGCCATCGCCTCAACACGTCTTTATTACGTAGTTATTGTCTTTACGAGTAGAGCTTATTACTACCGATATCTGTAATATCGCTTTGCTTCCACTAAGCAGCAGTTGTACGAATGTACTTTTTAAATAAAATAAATATGTTACAAATAATGAAATAAAATGTAAACAAAAACAAATAGTTAAAATTACACTATTTGTAACATAATGTGTTACTTAATGGTGGTATAATATTTATAAATTTACTGGCAAGAGTTGTCCAGTTGCATCTTCAAACATTTCCCTCTCATTTATCTATCTGTTATATTCAAAGAATTTGTGCTGAACATTGCCCTATTGGAGTATTCGTACTAGCATTCCGATCGCTCAATCTTTCACTTTTCCATGCAGGTAGAGTGAAAGGAACTATGTTCTATGAATATCAGGACCAAGCAAAGTTCACTTCTCTTTGCTCAATAACCTTGTTGACCATTTGCTTCTCTTCTCACTAACGTTGTTGCCTGAGTCTTGGGGGTTTATTCTTAAATGTTTTGAATAATTTTAATTCTTCTTTTATTCAATTTGATTTGTTTAAAACATTTCAGTCTCCTTTGTCCATTTGTTAATTTCAGAGAATTTGTGCTGAAAATGTACCTATTGGAGTCTTCGTACTTGCATTCCGGATCCTCAATCTTTCACTTTTGCATGCAGGTAGAATAAAAGAATCTATGTTCTGTGAATATCTGGATTTTAAACAAAGCTCTATATGGGCTCTCTGGCTTGACAATAGCCTTTCTGAACATTTGCTTCTCTTTTCAATAATCTAACGTTGTTGTCAGAGTCTTGGGGCTTTTCTTAAATTTTTAAAAGAATTTTCATTCTGTTTTCTTGAATTTTATTTGTTTTAAAACATTTCCCACCTTCTTGAAAAATAAAACTTTAACGCAATAATTATATCTAGAGAAACCTTAAAGGGTATGTGATCGCTAACAGAAAGGGCACTGAATTTTGTTTCTACCTAAGGGCTACAAATATACATATCAACCGTAGTTCAACTATTTGTAGAGGGAAACGACATGAGTTGGGGAGCAAAATGAAAACCAAATAGTATTTTCAATATGGTTTCTTCGAGAATTATATTATAACTCCATGGACGATGACGGGTATTAAAATAACCTACAGGAAGAAGAGTTGTAGGATATCTTGCAAACAATTCTGGTAAACAATTTTAATCTACTATAGGGCTATAGAGCTGTGTGGTCCGTCATTTGTACTTACGCAGAAACTTGTATAGTAGCAGCATACAGTCTGGTTCTCAATATGGTCAGGTATTCAATCAACAGATTTGAGTGCGAGTACTGCTATTTCACCTTTAGCCTTTTCGTCACAATCTGCATTGTATTGTTTATACTTTGAACTGTGGGCGTTTTACGTGAGATTAATTATATTAACAATAAACGGTACCAGGAACTGGCACATACTTTCTCACAAACATATTTAAATTATTAAACGTCACGGTGACTTGTAGGGTGGGGTAGGAGAGGTAATTTTGTATTAAAGTTGTTTTCCCATAAGAATCCATAAAATAACGGAAAAACCAACTTTTCTCAAAAACGGCTCGAACGATTTTGATTAAAATTTTACAGTTTATAGTACTATTGGTCCCTAATAAACTATAAAATTTTAATCAAAATCGTTAGAGCCGTTTTTGAGAAAAGCTGATTTTTCCGTTATTTTAAGGGTTTTTATGGGAAAATTACCCTTAAAAATAAAAAATTCACAAAAATGAAAAAAACGCCTGGAGATACCATGGATTAGTACCTCCATACCAAATTTCATCAAAATCGGACTACTGGTTTAGGCTCTAGGTCTGATAACATCCACACAGACACACAGACACACAGACACACATACAGACACACACACAGACATCACTCCGAAAACCACTTTTTTAGGTTCAGGGGGACCCAAAACGGATATTTCCACCAAAAACTCAAACTCGAAAATTTTGACGAATACAATACTTTCTCCATATACTATGGTATAGGGGGAGAAAGTAAAAATGTACAGTAATATAGTTAGTTTGTTTTTAACGTTTTTTGTTGCTTCGATTGCAGGTTTTTGAAGTGTAAACTTCTATAGATGCACCACATCCAAAAACTTTTTATATATGTGTGTATAGCAGAGTATACAGGGTGATTTTTTTAAATGGACCACCATTGGCATCTCAGAAACTATAAAAGTTACAACAATCTTTAAATGCGGGACCTTCCCTACTTTTTCCCTTACATTAAAAATACAATATTAACATCTCCAAAAACTCCGCCATTTTCCCAATATGGCGGTAAACTTCATTTTTTCAAATAGAAACCCCTATTTTTAAGGTTCCCCATTTAAAGTTTGCTGTAAAATTAATACTTCCTGAAATCCCAATGGTGGCAGAATTAAAAAAATCACATAAAATAGAAAATGTTTGAGAGGCTGTAGCTCATAAACGGTTGGGTTTAGGAAAAAATACAAAAGAATAAAAACATCTTAAATTTGTGTCCTCAATTGAAATTGAGCATAAAAAATATTGGTTTCCATTTGAAAAAACGAGGTTTGCCGCAATATTGGAAAAATGGAGGAGTTTTTGGAAATGTTAATATTGTATTTTTAATGTAAGGGAAAAAGTAGGGAAGGTCCCCCATTTAAAGATTGTTGTAACTTTTATAGTTTCTGACATGCCAATGATGGCCTAAAAAAATCACCCTGTATAGTTTACTTGTTGATGGGGGTAATCGGATTATACCGTCACACATTTCACCATGTATTTTGTGAAACGCTCCTAAAGTAAAACGCTCTGTTCTATCTGTTTAAAAAAAAAATGTTTGGTCCTTCCGAGATTCGAACAGCAGATTCCATCACCATAGACTATCGCCTTAGCCGTTTAGGCCACAATCGCATTGCTAATTTAGTATATTTAAGGTGGGTATATATGTGTAACAGCTTGTCCAACGACATAAGCTTAATCTGTTATTGTTAATACAATGTATAGTTTAATAATTAATAATACCTCTGAAATGGACATTGTCCTTCCTCATTTCGTAAGTTGTGTTAAAAATATGTGCTTACTCATTTCGTAAGTTATGTTAAACAATGAACACTGTGCTTCCTCGTTTCGTGAGTTGTGTTAATTAAAAGGTTTACACTTCTCCAGTATGGTCTTAAGCACACAATTAAATTTTTCTTTATTTATGGGGTTTGTAGTTTAAAACTACATCAATAAAATATTGTTCTAATAGTTTAGTTTTGATCTTCTTAATATAGAGAAAAAACAACATGTACAACGCTCTTGAAAAGCTCAAGGGGCCTTTCCTCTTCACAGATAACTCTTCACAGATAACTTAATCTGTCCAATAAAAACGTTCTGTAATAAAAACCAAACAGCTTTAAAAATACTAAGAAATGTTGAAAACTAATAAATAAAAGGTTTTTAAATAAAGAATCAACTTCCTTTAAAGCATATAAATTACACATCGTTAGAGACGTAGCACTTTTCGTTTTTATTGAAAGGATATATGTCAAGTAAAGACGAGAATTGTATGGAGCCTATTGACATTTTAAACACATGTTCAATAAATTGAATTTGAAGTATGTGAAAAATTAAAAAAATTAGTAAACTCTCTATGTTATGTTTACTTCATAGTAGTCTGTAACCGTAATTTTTCTATTAATTTGTCACCTACTTCGAAGAAAATTTTGTAAACAATTATATCTTAAATTCCTTAAATTTCTTATCTTTACTTATTTAACTTTGATAAAAACAAACAAGTTACATGTTTTTTTATGAAGGTGATTGTTTGATCATAAAGCCTTTATTTCTTAGTTTTTAGCACTGTGTAATTTTTTAAGTTTTTACTTTTTTGATTGCGATTCGATTCTTATGATAATACATTTTACTTCTTACGTTTTAGTATTTAGAATAAAATAAAGTCAGTCGTACATTAATTGGATGTTTATCATTATTATTGTGATTGAGTTTGACAGATTTGTGCTTATTTAATACAGTTTTATGTTTTAAGTTTATTTTTTAACGTTTAGCTAGATATTTTCTTATATCTATAAAAAGAAACTATTAAAGATATAATAGTTTTATTTTTAGCGATTGGTTTCTGTAATGTTTTTAATATTAAAAAAAGCAGTCGAGGGACTGCCGACAGAAGTGAAAACTGTAATGAATATAAATCGTTGGTCATATTGGTTAAATCTGAAATTTGATTATTTTAACACTACTAAGTAAACTATTTTAAAACAACTTACGAAATGAGGAAGAACAATGTCCATTTCAGAGGTTTTACCAAGTAAACTATTTTAACACGACTTACAAAATGAGGACGCACAATGTCCATTTCAGCGTTATTACCAAGTAAACAATTTTAACACAACTTACGAAATGAGGAAGCACAATGAACATTTCCAAGTATTAACAAGGTATTATAAGATATTACCAAGTAAACTATATGCTATATACACATGTGGACTAGATTATATGGACTATTAGAGCGTGACTGTAAAATCCAATTCACCACCGGCCAAATATTTTGGACACGGTGCGCTTATATAAAAGTTTTCACTTCAAAAAGTTTAAATTAATAATGTCACATTTTTTACTTTTTTAAAGTTAGTTTTGCTTTTTTTGCAGTTCTATTTTTACTTTCTCCCCCATATACGTAGTATATGTAGGAAGTATTGTTTTCGTCCAAATTTTCGAATTTGAATTTTTAATCTAATTATCTGTTTTGGTGCTCCCTGAACCCAAAAAAGTGGTTTTGGGGTGATGTCTGTCAGGGTGCCCGTGTCTGAGTGTCCATAAGAATGTGTACAGAGCTGGAGACCATACTAACGGTCCGATTTTGATTAAATTTGGTATGTAGGTGTAGTTCTGGAATATATCAAGGAGTTTTTTCATTTTTTCAAATTTTGTATTTTTAAGGGGTTTTACCAACCCCCCTCAAAAATAACCAAAAAACGAGAAAAACTAAATTTCTTAAAAGCGGCTCTAACGATTTTGATAAAATTTGGTTTATTTGTAGCCCTTAATATGCAAAAAACCACAAGTTAAAAAATGTCGTGGTTGATGAATGTCTTCCCTGTTTTTATGTTTGAGTGCTTCGTAGAAGAAGAATCGCACACTTGCCTTGTCGAGCGTCGTCAGATAGCCCCAGGCACTCGAATTAATGTGAGACTACAATTTTCAGTGGATATGCATTTATTAAATCGCCTGCAGACGTTTGGTAAAACGCAAAGTGGGGAAACAATGGTAATATGAGTGCAAAATTCGAAAAATGAAGTTCAGTTGGATAATAATTTGATTAGTAATGTAAAAACAAGTGTTTTCTCGAATGTAAATAAACACCACATCGCTTCCAAAGGATTATTAAAATAATTAAGAATTAGTTATAAGTTCGAACAGTTTATCTGTAGTATATCAGTTGCTTCTGTCACGTTATGTTTGAGGAACCGGAGATTTTGATATAACTATTTAGGCTTTAGTTGCTATATACACATTCTACTAGTAAGTAAAAACGATAACAATAGAAATAAGAACAGTGTTCTTTCCTTCTCAAATCCTTAAAGTATTTTAACGTCTGGAAAGAATGTAGGAATGTATTCTTGATAGAGGAAAGTCTGCATAAGAAAGAGGTGTACACAAATTCTATGACATGTCAGTTTCTATAATGTGCGCTAAAGGACGTGCATGTGTCTATAAATGTTTTGTTTAGTCTTTGTAAGTGTTGACTCGGCTACCACGATGTTATCACTCCTGGTAGTAAATGCAGATAGACCCTTATGGGTATCCACGGGTAAAACTATTTGTTCCACAGAAGAATTAATCTTTGTAAATATCCTATAATAGATCTTCGTAGACTTGCTAGATGACTGTAATGTTCGCTTGTTTCGTCGCCCTCAATTCCTATTTATTCAAAACCAAAGACCCAGATATCTATACTGTCGATTCTAACTACCGTCTTTAAAGAAGAATACAAAGTGTCTGTAGATTTGCCGACTAAATGCATTGAGCGCAGTTCCTAGCTTCAGACAATTGCTCTAATCGTTGTCATAAAACACGAAGTCTTTTGTTTCAAGTTAAGTACCGACTTTTGCCCCTTCACTTCTATTTCGCCACCCTTCCTCGTCATATACCCAAGTAATATTCACCTCCCATGCGACTCACTCGTGTACCTTTATATATTATTTATATAAATATTCTTATTTTATTTGTTCAAATCTCTTCTAAATGATATGGCCGCTGTCAAAGTTTTGAAATAGTTGTAGGCTATAAACTTTTTTGTTTCTAGGAACTATCAAAAGTATTTCTTTCCATACAATGATATTAAACTGAGTTGACTGTAAAAACACAATTATAGTTATTTGTGTATCTAGGGTGCAAAGTTGAGTTTGTCGCACGAGACAATTAGTTGACAAATTAAACTTTGAACCCGTTTTTCTACAGCTACTGTTTAAATTAGTGTTTTAGTTTTAAATAATTCGACCACGCAGGTGGACCGCTGACATGAGTTGAGCAAATTTCCAAAATTAAGTTTATATGCCTATGTTTTAGGGTTTCAACCAACAATTTGGGAAATAGGTCTACTCACGAAGGCGTTGAACAGCTGTCTGTGTGTATATATATATATATATATATATATGATTTTTAATTACACTCCAAAACTTGTTCTGGGGACCATGATCGGTGCTCATTTGCTACTCCCGACCTTGGGTCTTACCATAAGGGCCACTGCAATAGCTCATTTTTCGTATGGCTATTTCCAATAGCTCATTTTTTTATTCGCTAAAAAGGTATGTTTTAAAGTTAGTTCCATAAAAATCAACATTTTCAAAACATAGACTGCAACAGCTGTTTACTTTGCGAACAGTGCGCAAAGTAAACAGCTGATGTAGTCTATGTTTTGAAAATTTTGAAAGTGTTTACCGCACTCCAGCTGTTTAGCCTTGTGGTAAAGAAAAACAAAGAGGTATAGTTGCTTAAAGCTGAACACATGTAGTTTAGTTTGCGCACTGCTGTGAGTGTGGAAAAACGTACTTTATTAAACAGCTGTGGGAAAACTAATTTTAATTTTATTTATATTTGATCTCTCAACTAAAATCAAAGATATATTGTATTGAAAAAAAAATGTCTTAGTCCATGCCGTTGGGTTTATTGGCGTTACTGCGACCACAGTTAGATAAAGAGGCTTGAAGGCTATACAAATACACATAGTTTACCACTACCGTTTTATTTACAGAGAATTTTAATTGCCAACCTATATTTCATTTCATGTTATCTTCAACCATTTTGATAGCGTAAGAATCAAGAGGAGGATAACTGTTTTTTCTTCAAGAAATATTGTTATTTTACCGAAAGCGCTTTTTGTTTACATTCCTGTTGGAATGTGGGCACACCTTAATATCTTTAGTACAAATAATGCAATAACAACCGTTTCCTTAGATTTATGTTAGGTTAAACTTTTTACATAAACTGCAAACTCAAACAGTACAGTTAGAGTAAACAGATTTAAGGTTACAACACTAAAATGTGTATAGGCTTTCAAGTTATATTAAAAAAAATGTGCATTCGAAAAAAGATTAGGAGAGGAGAAAACAACCAATGCGAGGAAAAGAAACACTTGGAGATATTACGATGGATTTGTTGCTATTATGTGGTTGATTAGTTTTAGTTTAGAGGAAAGCCATACAAAAATAGTAAAATGTTCAAACTAATAATAATGAGTAACTTTTAATAAGTTGAAACAATGGTGAATGTCGTTTTGCGCTATTAGCACGTAAGTATCTGTTAGTTAAGAAATTCGCAATTTGCTAGAATATGAACGACTTATAAAGTAATAGGATTATAGATTTAGTGGACAATTCGTTTTGGAAAAAAGTTGAAGAATATCTTGCAATATAAGCTTATCTTGCAATAATCCATTTTTATTGAATGAACATAATGATTTTATTGATTATCTCATTGTCATATAGTTATTATTAAATAGATTTTATGTTGGCAGTTGATATCTACCTACATAAATAAAAATGTAAATGTTCGTTTGTTCAAAATCTCAAATCTCCGAAAGTTCTTCACCGATTGATTTGAAATTTAAAGTAACGTGAATTTGAATGCACGTGTGGTTTTACATACTTTTCGGAAAAAAAAAGAAACAACAGCGTTATCTGTTTGACGTAAAAACTACATAAACTGTACTCAATATTTTACGGCAATAGGAGTGCCATACTAAATTATAATTAAATACGTTTATTCTTGGTACAGTAATCAGCTGTTTCTTCTAATATTTCCATTAACAGCTCACTTCAAACTTTAAAAAAAAATATTTGTACTTCTAACTTTTAGGTTAGTTTTTTGTAATCAACGCTATGTGTTGGACGCAGTAAAAACACACACTATGTTAAATATTTCATGGCAATGGGATCGCCATAATAAAATAATAATAATAAAATATTTTTACTGTTTATATATTGGTCAGCTGTTTGCTCTAATATTTCTATTAACAGCTGATTTCAAAATTCGAACAATTATTTGTATTTCTAACTTTTAGATTAGGGTTTTTGTTTAAATGTGGACCTGAGTCTTGTTGGTTCTTTTAACCTTTATTATAACTGTATACGTAATATTTTAATTTGGACATTTAACATTATTTGCCATCCTAGCTTGAGGTTATTATTAATTCTACACCTTTATTATGAAGAAAACATAACACATGTATAGAAGGTTCCAACAGGGTTGTCGTGCGGAGCACGCATGGGTCTCCGCTAGTCATAAATAGAAACGTTTTAGCAGTTAAGTGAATAATTATTTCTGTTGTATCCTGTTACAAACCTTAGAATATAAACCATTAATGATTTTATCAAAAGTATGGTACAACAATATCTTAGAATAATTTAAGCCATTATAACAACAAAACTACGGATGCCTAGTAACACAGTCTCATATGATTTAGAACAATCCGGTTTTCATCACCGGCGTCCTTAATTTACCTTAGTCATGTTCACATCCTGCGTATCCAATGCGGACCTAACGCATCCGACACGTGCGTAACGCACACACATTAACATCCCACTGTACAGTTCATTAAATTCTACCGACAGCAGCCCTTAATGTTTACCCTTGCTTGTAGGATGCGCACTTCCACTTGTGGATGTGTTGAAGGGACTGGGATGCGTCATGGGAGGTGACTTTAAAATACAAGGAGAGAGTTTAGAGCTTGCAATGTATTAAAAGGATCAGAGGCGTAACTATACCGTTCTAGGCCCATTTCAAATAGGATGGGGCCCTCTCTTACCCAATATAAAGAAGCTCAACCAAGGTTAAAGCCTTTTTTAAATTATTTTATAATAATTCACTACGCAAACGAATATAGTATGTTTTACTTTCTCACTACACTACAGTATAGAGAAAGTATAGTGATCGCAAAAAATCGATGTTGAGATTTTTGTGGAAATATCCGTTTTGGGACCCCTGAGTCCAAAAAAGTGGTTTTTACAAAACGTCTGTCTGTATGCCTGTATGTATGTATGTATACAAAGCTAGAGCGAAAACTATTCGATCGATTTCAAACAAATTTGCACCAGACATGTCAAGTAGGCCTGTATAGATGCACGAAAAACGGATTTGATAAATTTTGAAAACAACCCCCTTTTGGCAAAAAAACCCCAAAAAACAGTTATTATTTTTTTATAAAAAACGGCTCTAACGAATTTGATAAAATTTGGCTTATTTGTAGCCTTTAATGTACCCTATTGTATGCAAAAAACAGCATCTTTCTAAAAATTCTCATTTAGCTAATAATAATAACAATAATAACTGATTTTGGGGTTTTTTTGGCCATAAAGAGGGTTGTTTTTCAAAATTTTTAAAACCCTTTTTTCGTGCATCTCTACTGGCTTAATTGACGTGTTTGGTGCAATTTTTTTCGAAATCGATTGAATAGTTTTCTCTCTAGATAATAATAATAATAATAATAATAATATTTATTAGTTAATCTCATACTTCAATAAATCACCTCTCCTACCCCACCTACAATAATTATGAAGTCACAGTGAATCTGTTTAATAATTTAAATATTTTTGTGAGAAACTATGTGCCAGTTCCTGGTACCGTTTATTTTAAATAAATCGACAAATAGTAAACTCTTTTCCAATAAATCGTTATCATTTAAATTTTTTCAAATTTCTAATTTTAAACAATTTCACGCATTTCAAGGAAACGCGATCTCAGTTGAAAATATTATGTCTAATACACGATAGAATATGTCATGTTTACTTTAAACAAACTTTAAGGGTCTGGAGGCGTTCATCCTCGCAAATTTCAAGAAAAATTACGTTTCAACTTACTCTGACGAGTTTTAGAAAATTCAGAGTTGGGGGGGACCATTTTTTTGCTATTATACTATTTGCTTGCGAGGATTTTATTACCTACCGGATACGTTCTAAAACTAATAAGTGATATTTTTTCTAACAAATGCATTGAAATTTTGATATTGTTTTTGTTTAACTTGTGTGTGCACTGTGCACGTTGGTAACTTAAATTATATAAAGATAAAACTAATAAATTTTATACTGTAATACATTTTAGGATCCTCCTGTGTTCACGGCCCTCTCAGGCCGAGGGCCCCTTCCAGCTATGGCCAGTGGCACTTTGCCCGTCCTATTGTTACGTGACTGAAAAGGAAATACAAGGAGTAAATTGCAAGGAAACAAAATTTATTGCTGTATTAGCTTTAGTCATAACATTACCGATTAAATTGGACGTCGTGTGCCTATAGAAGTTTAAAGTTCAATAAATTGTTTATTGAGGAGAGAACCACTTTGTTGCGTCTTAGCTAGACCAATTTCATATTATTTTAATGCGTTCATCAGTCGACCTTCGTTACACAAATGCAGAGGGGTTAATCCACCAGTGTAATTTTCGTGGATTTTAGTTGCAATAGTTTCTTTAAGTTGTTATGAGTTCTGACAGATATTGTCACATTATAATTATTATTATTGCTAATTGTCACATTATTACCGATTAGTAGAAATTGAAACATGCTATAAATAATAATAATTTGTAAGTTGGGTTAATAAACATTTATATACGAAGTGATGTAATCTATAGAACCCACTAGTTCAATTATAAAGGTTAATCAAGAAGTGATACCTTGGCCAAGGTTGATAGAGTATATAGGTTGACGCATTCCCGCCTCGCCCTGCAGTCCACAATGCCTGCCAGCTGTGACGTCACGCAGTGACCTGGCACAGCCATCTGCTTCTTGCTACATATGGTAGGGTACATTAAGGGCTACGAATAAGTTTGTTTTTTATACAAATATTTACTGTTTCCATTCGTTTAATGTTATTATAATAAAGGTGTAGAATCAATTATAACATCAAAGCTAAGATGGTATACACAGTTAAATGTCCATGCATTGTAAATACATTCAATAAACATAAAACGTTGGAAAACGAACATACTTATATCTTCAAAGAAAATGCCACTTTCCTTTGCCAAGTTTGTCTACTTTGAACAGATAGATAACCAATATTAATATACGAAGAGGGTTTTTTGATGATATTTTCCATTTTTTGATGAAAGTAGCTGGTGAAAGAAAAGAAAAACATGAAAAGGTTGCAGTTCTGCAGTACGACGAGATGAAGGTAAAAGAAACATAAATTAGTTCGTGGGTCCGGTACTCCTAAAATCGAGAAACCTATTGATAAGTCAAGTGGCTCTAGATCAAGTCATTTTAAAAATAACAAGCTGAGACTCAGCATAAATGTTAAAAATATATATTTTAACTCCTATGTCAAGTTTTAATTCGATGTATTAAAATTCAGCCAATTTAGAATGAGCCAACGCTTCATATATGAATAAGATTTCAACTTTTAGTGATTTCCCCTTCTGCAAAATACATACCTGATTAATCGATTTTTTTCCAGACAAACCATTACTCGGAGGAAAGAAATACATATGACCTTTTTTATTGAAAATACTTCCCCTAAACGGTAGTATTTTTTATTTTTATTTATCTTCATCCCACTTCGAAATATTTAAGGAATATCGAAAAAAAAATGTTTTTCGATTTTTTTTCGACTTTGGGAAATTGATAGACTAAATCAACATTAATCTTTTTTTATATTAATCTACATACTTTAAGGTAATTATTTAAAAAAATCAGCCTTATTGCAAATTACTGGTAGTTGTAACCTACACCGAATGGGCTGTACGTCTACTTCAGAAAACGAAATCTCGTGGATTCGACATTTTTCACAGGTAAGATTAAATACTACATTTTATTATTACTTAGTGCAAAAGCATATATAAATAATCATTACAATAAAATGCATAGTTTTGCATAATTCCCTAGCAGATATACTAAACACACGCGCAGAGACGATCTTCCTGTATTAATGGTTATGTATAAAAGTTATGTAAGACATCTTGCAACAAATTGTGTCTAATATAGCACAAAACTGGGTTTTTGAGTGTTCGTTATTAGCGAATTTCCATAGGAAAAATGAGTTATTGCAGTGGCCCTTACGGTGAGACCCAAGGTCGGGAGTAGCAAATGAGCACCGATCATGGTCCCCAGAACACGTTTTGGGGTGTCATTAAAATTCATATATATATATATGTATATATGTGTTCGCACTCTAGCGGCCGCATTTTAAGTCCGATTTGGTCCAAATCTGGTACACGTGTGTGTTGTCTATGTCGCTCGGACGAGTTCGTTAGTCAAAAAAATCCAACAACCGGAAGTACGTTTTTTGACCGGAAGTAACAGTTTTTTAAGATTTTTACTACGAGAATAAAAAATTTTTTTTAATTTTTTCTAAAAGTATTAATGTAGGATGATATTCTGCACATTTTGTTTTTTTTTTACACGACCTTTTAGCTCGCTTGGTTCCCCCAAAATCGACCAAAACGTAAAATACCATAAAAGTACCCGGTTTGAAGCCAAGTGGTGCAAACTCGCGAGGCCACTAGAAGGAAACAAATTCTACTAATATATTGCGTACACACAGACAGCTGTTCAACGCCTTCGTTAGTAGACCTATTTCCCAAATTGTTGGTTGAAAAACTAAAACATAGGCATATAAACTTAATTTTGGAAATTTGCTCAACTCACGTCAGCGGTCCAGCTGCGTGGTCGAATTATTTTATTTCCAAAGGACATAACACCAGTTTCAAGTAGATAAAAACATTATCTAGCTTTTAGAGAATACAAAAAAAAAAAATAGTTTCATCATAATCTGTTTTCTCGTTTCTCCGGAGAAGACAACGTTAAATACCATCTTGAGAGTCACAAGACATACTGACAGACAGAAATTGAGATACAGACAGGCAGAAATTGAGATAAGACGCGGTTCAGCTTTCCTATTGTATGGAAAGAAACAATAACCAAAACATTTATGATTCTAAGCAATGTACAGACAAAACTCTAATTTTATTTATATAGATATTAGTAGGGAATGTGCGATTTTAAATAGAACAAAAAGTTTAAACGCAAAAGTTTTGTATACTATTATAAACTTTTAAATACGATATAATTTGCACTCACATTGTAGCAACGTAACGTGTTGCAGGTGTAAAAACGGCGTGTTAGTAAACACACAAACATGACCTATTTAAATGACTTACAATTCCTGTTCTTTACACAGGGTGGACTGGTGGAGCCGTCAGAGCAATGGATATGAATAAGTCAAGTTTGTGAGAAGGAGTTCAAAGTATTCCATGGAGATAATTTACTCAAGAATGGACAAAATGTAGTGAAAGACTTAGCAATGGCAGTGTCACAAAAGTGTAACGACTTCCCATTGGAGGTTATTACATCATACATTAAAATGAGAACAATAATAAGAATAAAGGACTTAAACCCCAAAACTTCGTATGAAAAAATCAAGAAAAGACAGAGCATCGATAATTCTGAAGTTAGAAAGCGGTTAAACAAAGTGAAAAAAATTGCTACATAACTCATATATTTTTTACATTTTAGTTTTAGGTAATAGCTTTTTTAAGTCGAAATGTTATAAAGCATTTTAATAAAATCGATGTCCATGTACAGTGAATAATTACACAGTTATAATTAGGGATTCTGTAGCAAAAATAATAATAACATTATTGTTATACATGTATATAACTAAAAACACTTTTACAAAATGGAAAGAACATTTTATCATATCGTATACGCTAGTTATTTAGGTTTATATGAAGTGTTTGTTCAATTTGATAACCATAGACCGAAGAAAATTTAACGATGTGTAGCTTTTATTGAGCCTGTTATTGCTTTTTAAAATTCATTGGAACGCTTCAATTTGTCGAGAGGCATCATGAGTAAAGTAAATGTAAAGTTGCAGTATAATTCTTTTAGGATCTTTAATTACGTAATATTAATATTCGCTGTCTATATTACAAACACAGATATGCACTGTCAACATTATTACAACAACAAATATGCACATCAACAAACATTATACAATGTGTACTGTGTGAACAGATGCCAAGCATTGCTTGAGCTAGTGCGACTTATCGGAGGGCCGGTCACTGCGTGACGTCACCGCATTTGGCTGGCTTGAACCACGAAAACGGTCTAATGCGTCAACCTTCTTCTCTAACAACCTTGTACCTTGGCGTAGTCTGTTAAACAAATATGCTGGATCAAACAATAACAGAAATGGAGAAAGTTTAGCTTATGGGATTTTACTACGGTTAAATGCCACATACATAATACCCATATAGGCCTCTAAATCATGCCGATTTTTAAACACAGGAACTGTATGACAAAATTCCCCTTTTTAACTTCCACAAAAATTTAAAAAACGTTGGCATTTACGGGAGGTTCAGTAGATGTGAAACATTTAAGTTAATATTAGAATGTATCTATACTAATCTATATCTATACTAATATTATAAAGAGGTAAAGTTTGTTATTTTGTTTGTTTGTTTGTATGTAGGGGGTAATCTCTGGCACTACTGAACCGATTGAATAAATTGTTTTACTAATAAAAAGCTACACTGTCCCTGAGTAACAGTAATATTTCGATAAAACCCTTTTTTATTTTAATATTTGTAAATTTAGTTGGAAAAAATTCTTAGGTTAGGGCTAGAATGATAAACCAACACATGTATTTACATTTATTACCATAGCAATCAATTGAATAAAATAACAGGTTGTATTCATAATTTTTAGGATAGGTTTTTATTAAAGTGATGACTTGAGCCTTGCTGGTTCTTTTAACCATTATTACAACTGCTGTTATTAAAATATACGAAATAATTTGATTTGAAAATTTAATATGGTTTACTATCTTGGCTTTGGGGTCATTATTAATCCTACACCTTCATTATAAAGAAAACATAATATGATTATGTGTATAAAAGGTTCCAACCGGGTTGGCCTTGCGGAGCACGCAGGGATTTTCCCTAGTAATTTATATTTTATAAAATTGTATGATAATGTTATAGATGCTTTCAAACTACAATATAGTTCAAAATGGTTTAATGATATAAAATGTCTAAATTATTGCTGCAGTTGGGGTTTTCCCTCCCACGAGTTTCAAGAGTCACATAGTTGTAGTTTCGTCTCGAGTATAAAAGTACAGTTTCTGTATAATTGACTGGACTCAGGTATTGAACTAGACCATTATCGTTTTGTATATGTAACTAATTTTCAATAAATAAATTTTGAAAATATAAATTTTATACTTTATTCTATATGGGCAATTTAAATAATTAACAGCTGCTGAACTGTAATGTCATTTATATTATGTTTGATAATTTTTATTTATAAATGCAATTGCATTACAATCTTTGTTTCTATAACACATATTTCTAAAATGAATTACAACACCCTTAAGACACTGATTTGAATAAAAACTTCGAACCACAAAACAAGGAACAAAAACAATAACTAAACAACTAAATTGTAAGTTATGTTTAGTACGTTACCCTTATTTCGATGACATGGTCATCATCCTCAGAGGGTTTTAACACTACTCTGAGAATGATGACCATGTCATCGAAAGGTATTTAAGGGAAACGTATTAAATATAACTTACAATTTAGTTGTTTAGTTATTGCTTTTGTTCCTTGTTTTGTGGTTCGGGATTTTTATTCAAATCAGTATGATTTTGTCGCCACAGTGTTCTTTTATTTGTTTAAACACCCTTAAGATTAAAACGTTTGAGCCGCAAGCAAAGCTACTGCTATTGAATCTATAATTTAGTTGTAATTAATTTTAATACTAAATAATCCTAGTCACATTTAATCAAGAGCTATTACATTGTAAATTTGAATTAGTTTTTAGTTATAGATCTAACAGGAAATGAAATTACTTGTTCAATATAATTTAACAAACAACAAATTTGTACGTAATCATTTTTTTAATGCCGCCAAAGCTATATACGATAATGATTCAATTTGTTTATGAAACTAGATCTGTTTGAGCGTAGCAATATCTAAAATTGGAACTATTACAAGGGCCATTTTTGTAATTTTATTGCAATATGAAGCAAACAATAGACAATAGAAAAACATAAATAAGTAAAATATTAACCAATTTTGGAATTGTAATTTAGTTTATTTCGTGCATCCTTAGCGTTATTTATGTATTTGGGGTATTTCAGCAATTATTATACTCCAACTGCATACGTTGAAAATTAATTAATCATTTCAATATAATTTCCCAGGCTATTCTCCCACGCCTATCCCTACACGTACACCTTTCATTGGATTAGGTTTTTTTACAGACAGTCTCGGTTAAAACGATTAAAGACAGAATAGACAGACGATTGAATTGGCGACGGTAGATTGGTTACGGAGATATAGGAGGCCGCGGGTCACAGCAGATGGTGAGCTCAAACCCGAGTAACTACTTGACTAAACGGGATTACAGTAACCAGTACTTAATTCGGTAATAGTCTAGAATATGATTGACAGAGAGGCCTAGCAATGCTTTGTTTATAGTTTCTAGCCAAGAGTAAGTGCTCTTGTATATGTTTAACGGATTTGATAACAAATGATATGTGAATGATTCCCCCGGCTGTGATTAGACAGATGGGCTGTTTTGAAGTTACACTTTTCAATTGCGAAAAAAGTCTGTACGATGCAATTTAAATGTATATCCGAGCTATAATGTTATTATTATTATAACTAATCACATAATTAATAATAAACTCCTATAAAAACGAATGCACGTCCGTACGTACATACATACGTACGTACGTAAGTAACATATAATATGACAGCAGATTTCACCCATCAGTAGCGTACATTATACTTTGGGGTTATGTTTACAACTTCAATCATTATAATTTCTTGTGAAGTTGATTTTTGGAAATATAATAAATGTTTTAGAACTAATGTATGCTATAATACGTTATACGATTTGCTTTGAGGTTATAAACTGTATATAAATACAACCTTTTATCATCAATATATTCGTTCATACAAATTTAAATAAGCCTAAAGATGTATCGTTTATTTTTAAACCTATTCGTTTAGCTTCGGAAACATTCGTACATTTTCGTCTAACATAGGCCTAAATAGTCCAGTCAAATTAGGTTTTCATTTTGCATTAAATCATGGTTTCCCATTTTTTTCAGGAATGTGTAGTGGGTGGTTTCCTGAATAACGCCTAATAAAGTCCCATCGGTTTTAGGCACCGCGGGGGTGGGAGGGGGTCCTGAAGGCCCCCGTGATTTATATCGAAAACGGTGTGTCGCACAGAAAATTGTATACTTTCAAAAGTTTAAGATAATAAAATTTCCTTTCAAATAGTGTATCCATGTTTATACCTACGCGTTACTGTTTTTGAGATATCAGCCGTTAAGTATGAAACTTTGTCAAAAAAAGTGGGGGCTGTTCAGGTATTTCGTCAATCTTCCTCTTTCCCCTTCCATTTTACAGAAAACTCGTGAAAAAAAACGTTGTAGAGCGAAAGATTTCCTTAAAAAATGTATACAGTTATGCTAATTTATTTTCACCCGGTAAATAGTTACAGCGTTTTGAAGTTTTGGGGTACTTTTCAACAGTAAAATGCTCTTCAGTCAAGTTTGTTTCTAAGGTCTGTAAGTCTCTTAATTACTTTGTATGCTGATTAATTAAATAAGTCTAATATTTATAACCCGTATAAATAATAAATTGTGTACACCTGTACGAATAATGTATATTTTAAAAATGAAGCTGATGAAATTCCCTACAAAATGGTATATTGTAGTTTCTCAACCATTTATCTCGGAAACAGGATAAAACTGACACTCTTAATAACTTTGCATGCTGTTTAATTAAATTCGTATAATATTTATAACTTTTTAATAATAAACTATGTACACCTGTGTATATAATTATCCTACACCGAATCACTCATTCCACGACCACGTGTTAATCCTTCATGCCACACGATTGTCAGTTCAATTGCCATGTCTCACCATACACCAGCCACTGTTCATATGTCGCACTGTTCTAGTTCTATTGACAGTGAAGTATTTAATATCTATAAAATCTTTTTTAAGTTGAGGGTGGCGAGTTGTTAGTTCCAGCATGTCTTGTACATATAAGTGAGTATACTTTGCATAATGAAAATACCCGCTAGCATGAAAATAAGGTATAATCAGTTGGGCGCATGTCATATGATCTTCCCAGTTACCAGTGCATTGTGCTGCAATGAATTTTTCATCAATACCACCATTTCAAAGTACTGAAATCACAAAGCTTCTGTTGACCCATTACCTTTGGGACGTGACAATTCGTTGCTCAATATACTCTGAACGCTGGCAAGGAATACATATGTGGAAATGTCTTGTTGAGTAATTTCTACTGAGATCTGAAGTAACTAAACTATTTCTTTATATGATGTAATATCTAAAATTTCAAAAATGATCTGAGCTAAACTGGTTTGAACAAGTAAATGACCTCTCACTGCTCTGCTATAAGATGTTTCGTTCAACAGTTTGTCTACTGAATTAGGAACAAAAATGCAGAACAGAAGTTCTTTCATGCCACTTCCAGCCATAGTTTTACGATGCAACCTAAATGAACATATGTCATGAGCCCACCAAGAATTATTTCTACTTTGCCCAGTATAGACAAAGCTCGATGATTCGATTTCTCTAGCTTTGGGATATAGTGGCTGATACACTGTTACTGAACAAGTTGGGAACCCTTCCCGATGTGCGTCTTCTGCAGCATATTTCAGGGCTGTGTACAAAGTGTCATAACTTGGAGGTGATTGATGAATGCAAGCGGTATGATTGCACTTCGCTCACTATTGATTGACTCAGAAGCCACATCCAAAAAAACTTTACACCGTGGGGTTTTTGGTATTCCTGGGGTGTTCAGGAGAGATAGCCATTTTCCTTTTATCCACAGAGTGTCTTGGAGGTTTGGGATAAGTTCATCCCCACGGAGTGAACTGAAAACGTTCAAATCCTGAATTACCACATTTCTCTGCACGTTTTCATACGTAACCAGTTCCATAACACCAATGTCTCCCACTTTAAGTGCAAAATGCCCTGTTGAGAACCCTTGGATTTGATCGGATTTTGGAATAGCTTGAGCAGGTGTTACATATTTAATTCTTCCTAAGCTGTGAAACGTGTCCCGTCGATCCAGAGTGGCAATATTGAAGTCGGTGTTATAAAAAACATATTGCCGAAAAGTTCTGTCAGGTGTGGGTTTTGGGGGATGGTAGATCAAAATATGACGCACTACACCCGAAGCCAGACAGGAAATTTATCAAGTTCCGTGTCCCAAACTTACAGCGTATGTAATAAGAAATACCAGTGAGGATAAGGGAAATGAATGAGAGCGGGCGAATAGTTCAAATTATAGTGCGGCTAATGTGGCTAAGTTCTTTTTTAACTTTTCTTCTGTGTGATAAGAACAATTATAAAAGCAGTGATGGTGTCAGGTACCATATCTTTGGTATCATTAAAAAACTCTTCGCTTGTAGGGTACCTAGCTCGACAAATCGTAGGCCTTCGACTGGACTTTGACTGGATGTCTCTCATTATTATTACAGCGGCCGTTTTAACGATCCTCATATTATCATCAACATCATTGTCACTCTTAACATCACAAATTAAACACTTTTCTCTCATTCTGAACGATCTAAACTGAACCACCATAAATTCAATGTTGTAAAACGCGATCATGACTTGGCGCAAACGCGTGAGAAACTTTCTGTTTACACACAAAACGTAGGGTGAGTTACGGTGACCTTCTAGAAAAAGGGGGGTTTATTTCCTAGGCCAGACCGCCTTTTTTACTGATCAGCAGTGCCAAGATACTAAACAAATATAATTCTTCTTAAAAAAAGTTGTTCGTTCTCCTCTATAGTTTCACGCTAACTCGGTAGCGACAAAAAAACTCGGTTGAAAAACTTCAATATACCATTTATTAGGGAATTTCATCAGCTTCATTTTTGAAATAATATACATTATTCGTGCCGGTGTACATAATTTATTATTTATACGGGTTATAAAATTTAATATAAAAAAAAAAAATATTAGACTTATTTAATTAATCAGTATACAAAGTAATTAAGAGAGTTACAGACCTTAGAAACGAAACTTGACTGGCGAGCATTTTACTAGTAAAATGTTGAAAAGTATCCCAAAACTTCAAAACGCTGTAACTATATACCAAG
>JAGFPH010006492.1:61478-78333 GCA_018207615.1 Philaenus spumarius | reverse complement strand
AAAGGGCAGTCCATAATCTGAGGACGCAGGTTGAGGTACAAACTCGCGATGCTGGAGGCTGATTTTCTACTAATATATTTAGTATACATAGACAGCTTTTCAGCGCCTTCGACATAGTAGACCAATTTCCCAAATAGTTTGTTAAAACCCTAAAACACATATAATCTTAATTTTGAAAATTCGCTCAACGCAATTCAGTTGCGAGATTGAATTATTTTTCTCTACTATTCCTATTAGTATTTAAGTTTATTATTTGAATTTGCCTCACCCCAAACAAGATACCAAGGATTGTTTCTTTAATTTTAAGTCTATGTAAATACTAGGTTACAGAAGATTGTAAAGGAGCTACAAATAAAATTCTTTCATTCATTTAAATATTGCCATTATGTTAATTTACAATCGTAAAACTTCAACATAAACATTTGCACTATCGATACATTTAAAAAAAAAGTTTCGAGTAGATTTTACTAGGGAAGATAGTTGCGTGTTTCGTTTGCCAACACCCTTATTATCTAGTGGTTCATGTATAATAATTTCCTTTTTAATAAAAGTATTATAGGCTTAAACATAACCTTAAAGCTAAGATGGTGATTTATACAAAATACCAAAGTACAATTATTAAGTAAAAAGATCAGTTAAGGTGTGACTTTGTCCTACTCTTAAACAAAAACATAATTATTAAAAATACATTTTTTTTTAAATAAGAAATAATTTTTTAACGGAACTTTTATTTGGAGCCTACGAGGAAGTTAAAAAGCTTTCACAGAACACACTGAACATTTTCAATCAGCTGAACTATTTGACTATTAGTTTATAAATTGACAAATAGCAATTATTTTGAAACTTTTTGTAGGTCTAAACTTGCATTAAATTATTTGTAAATTTTAGTCTTTTCCCCATCAATTTGAGGCAATATATTTTAGATTGATACATATATAGTATAGGCCTATAGACAGTTAACGCACTGTTTTCAGGTAATTTTATGTACCACTTCAAAGTCCTTAGGTGTGAAAGTTTTGAAAAATTTTCGAACAAACTGAAATTACTTTCATGTTCTTGTACTCTGTGCATTCTTTGGTCCAGCCCCTGTTTAAAGGCTCGCGGTACTAAATCAGGATTCGAGGAGGCTATGTGGGCCAAAACATTGATTCATTGCCGGACGTTGCAAATTACACACGCTCAAATTGAATTTACGACTCTCGACTTTCCTAATATTACACGTTTAGAAGCAGGATTATATCTCAGAAACTAATTGTTCGATCCATGTGAACAATTGATGTTTTGAAAAAGAGTGTAAGCGTTACGACTAATCCTGGATTTAAGCGTTTTTATCAAAAAGATTCGTGGGTGCAAATTTTAAAATATTTGAGAATTTTCTGATCTTTTTAAAATATTGCTATGTACGTGAAGAAAAAGTATAGCAATAGTTAGATTAATGAAAGTTTTACACTACCTGCAACCTCCTCTGCAGGTTACGCACGTACAAGTCAGAACTAGTTGGTCGTTCAAACGAGTTTGATTTTTCGCATTAGTTCTGACGTATGTAGGTTATAATCGCATTAGCTTGTTACAACAAGGTTATAATCAAACAAGTGTCTGTGGGATATGCACTAATAAAATTACACAACAGAGGTCTTTCTCGGCAGAACTCTGTTATAATTGTTATAATTGCTGGGGAAATATATTTAATCGTTTTGATTGTCACTCGTATTCACTCTAATTGTATCCTTATATTTCCGTGAGTATAGACAGCGTAAGTACACAGCGACAACTAATGCATCTGAGGAGCTTGGATGAAGTATGGATGGGAATTTTTCAACAAAAATCATGCTATTAGAATACGTTCCTTCAATTTAAAACACAACACATGGAAATAGCATGATTGATCTTGGTCTATGTTATTTCCAACGTTCGCCTTTTGCTACTTCATAGTAAAATATAAAAAACTTTTAAATAATTACTGTACCATAATGCTGAAATTTGTACAGACATAAACATTTTATTCAAGGTCAAATGTACAAATTGGGGTTTTCATATAATAACCTTAAATAGCAATTAGTAAAAATAGTTTATACAAAATTTATAGGTTATGCCATTCCCTAATAAATATGCCTTTATATGTATTCCTACGAGAAATCATTTATGAGATATCATGATTTAAAAATTGGAAAGTCATATTTCACATAATATGCGCTCTTTTCCACGACACCTTGAGGCAGAGATTTTGGTACATATTTTACGTGATTTCTCCTAAAGGCACATTTGACTGTACTATTCAGTCCCCACATACCTGTATTGCAATATTTTTTATCAAGGAAAACTAAATTAAATTAGTTACTTGACTAATTTCTCCAGTTCCTCATAATTCTTGACATAAACTTTACGGCTTTGACCTTAGTACATTATATCCCAACTTTGTTTCCAGCAGCTTAATTAAAGTAAGAAGCAATAAAATCATTTGACAGTAATTAACTACGTCATCATTAAGGGAGGAGTCGGCCAGTCGGTACAAGGTATTGCTACAATTTCGTCAGCACGCTATATTCCCATTCTCTATACATTCTGACATCTGCAAAGTGATTCATCGCGCGATAAATGTATCAACGTCCAACACTTCTAATCTATAATTTATATTACACGTTTCCTGGTTTTAACGTTTCTAATCATGGTTGCGTGATTCAATGTGCAGTTCCAGGTACTAGTCAAACACATAGCGCCAATGATATAGCCATCTTGTTTATGCTTAAAATAATATTTTTAAAACATATCGCGTGGGATATTCAATGAGGGTTTCAGTAAAAATATTCTAAAATACTATTTCAAATAACACTACTATTTTTCCTAATCCAGCCTGAGTAGATTTTTGTGAGATACTATTGTTGTGGTGTCCGATAGGTTGCGGTTCTACTTGTAAAGTTTTCCATGTTTTTGGACCAAAATTAGAAATAATATTAATGTTTTTACCAAATTTTCAAGACCTAGTCTACAATTCCCGTACTTACATTCATGTTAGTAAAGATTCTCAGTGTAAAAAATAGCAATTTATACTATAACATTTTTGGAGCGATGAAGCCCGCCAAGCCCCCCCCCCCGTAACTACGTGCCTAGTCGTTTTTAAAGTTAGTTTATGATGAGGGATTATTAATATTTTAATAATTTTTCATTAGAAAATTTATTAGTGCGTAAAAAAATTATACACGACTTTTCGAAATAAATGAACTTCCTTTTTCAATTGATAACTAACAAATATACAGGTGTTTGAAAAGTCTGGGTAAGGCTTAATATCTCAAAATGTACGAGTCTTATGAGATAGAAATAAAAGTAATTATTCACAATCATAAAAAAACTACTTTTTGGCGAGTTTGAAATTTTTGTCCGCCATCTTCGAATGAACTTCATTTTTTTAAATGGGAAGGTGGTCATGTGATACATCATTTCAATGTAGAATTTCAAGAGAAAACCAACTGTGAAATTTGCACATCCATATCGTTAACCAATTCAAAATGGCGGCCAAAAACAACGAAATATTTTTTTCCAATTTTGCCCCACTTTGCAGTACTATTTAAAAAAATATTAATTATAAATTCTTTTTGGATTCGGAATTAAATAAGCTTTCAAACGATATGCCACACAACGATATTTGGGAGTATTTAAACAATTTTAGTTACAGCCATTTTGATTTTTTCAAAATTTATTTCGAGTGGTTTAACTAAATACGGTTGTGTAGCATATCATTTGAAAGCTTATGTAATTCTGAATCAAAAAAGAAAAATAATTAATATTTTAATAACAAAATAGTACAGCAAACTGGGCCAAAATCGGAAACCTCGATTTCGATGTTTTTGGCCGCCATTTTAAATCGGTTAAAGATATGGATGTGAAAATTTCACCGTTGGTTTTCTCTTAAAATTCTACATCGAAATGATGTATCACATGACCACCTTCCCATTTAAGAAAATGAAGTTCATTCCAAGATGGCGGATCCAAGATGGCGGACAAAAATTTCAAACTTGCAAAAAAGTAGTTCTTTTATGGTTGTGAATAACTGCTTTCATTTCTATCTCATAAGACTCGTACATTTTGAGATATTAAGCCGTATCCAGACTTTTCAAACACCCTGTATAAACTTCAGAAAACATAAACGTAGAAATTAGCCTTTGTTTGCTACCTAACCTAAAAATAAGATGGAACCCAGGACTAGAACACTAGAATTGCGATGTCAAAAAATGTTATATCAACATTAACAAAAGAAATAGAGAGACACTTTAACCAGGTATTAATACACACACATAATTATACTGCATGGCTGCCTTTAAAGACAAGAAGTTAAAAGGTTTTACCGAATGAGCTCAAAACTAGAGTAAACAAACCTTCTCTCTCTGGTTCAATCCCTTGCTAAAGCAAAATAAAAATTGTAAGCGAAAAAGCGGTAAGTTGAACGACTAAAATGCTCTCATAGGACTGGAGTAAATGACTGGAAATTGTCCAAAGAGCGGCTACAACGGTCTGCTACTTGATACTAGCTTTCTCGTGTTGACTATCCATTACAAGTTGTAGACCTAATTTAATAAAACTATCACTCTACTAACAAAATTTAACAGACAACGTATTTAATTAAATGACATGTACTTGAATTTTAGACGTTTGCGCCAAAACCTATAGCCTATTATAAGTAATTAGCAAGATGTTTGACATTTTATATATTGAACACAGCACAATAAATAAAACAAAAATTTTCAGTTAATTATTTTGAGGCATTGCTTTGGTGGGAGTCAAACATTATGTTAATGAAGGAAAAACCACTAAACACTTTACTTATCCACTATCGATTTCAACTTAACTCAATGAGTGAAAACTAAACTAAAAACACGAACAACAGGTAGTAGGTAAACTATGAATAAATAAGGGGATAGAGTAAAGAATGTTGGGTGTATAATTTGAAATGTAATGTAAACTGTGCACTCTCTGTCTGTGTATATACAGGGCGATTCTGTAATGAGTGAAGGTAACTTAGTGGATGTTCTTATGGGTGAAAATAAATAAAAAACAAATGTCCTAAAAATCTTCTATTACTAGCTATCCGCCATTTTCTTTTTTTCACTAAACAATGCAAGTTACTCATCAATGTGATGAATTAATTTGAAACAAAAAGTTATAATCTCGTTCCAATAATCTGTCTAAAGTCGCTAGTGTATGCAACACCGAAATGAAAAGACCTCTTGACATTTTTTGAAACAAATTTTGCTGTCTTTAGTTATTTTCATTTAAAATGTTTAAATGATCGCAAAATTTCCGGAAGTTTGAAAGTTTTGAAACCCCTGAAATATCTACTCGCATTACAGAATTACCCTGTATATCAACAGAATTTGTCTTAAAGTAGGTGGAAAAAATACTTAACCATACAAATAATTTTATTGAAAATGTAGTATACATATTCGCAGTTTAAAAAGTGATATTTGTTAATTTAAAAACATAAATCAGCTGATTGGAGATTTCGCTGTTGGCACAGTAATCAGATGTTTACCATTAAATTGCCGCAAATAGCTATTTTGTAATAATTATTTGCATTTTTAATTTTTTGTAGGTTATATTTGATGTTAGGAGTAGGCCTAAGTTACACTGTTTCTTTAAAATTTTTATTATAGTCCCTGTTGTGTAATACACTTAATAACTTGATTTATACCTTTAATATTATTTACAATCTTTGCTTATGTTATGATTATTTCTACACCTTTATTAAAATTAAATTATAAAATATGTTAGTGCAGGCAGTAATGAGATTGGCGTGGAAGCACGCTTGGGTTGGCCCTAGTAAATGTATGAATGGAGGACACATTTGTATGTTAAAAAAAATACTTCCTTTTTTATAAGAAATAATTAAACTCATGTTCTAATTTTAATGCTTTTATTTTTATACTGTTTCGAGATTTCAACTTTTTTATTTCCATAAATAAGAAACAGTTCTTTAGTTTCAGTCTTATCAAAATTCGTTTCTTCATTACGTTGTCAAGATTTATTACAGCTTAAAGAAGTAAAATAAAACTATAAAAGAGTAATAAATTTAGAAGGCAGGGAGTATCAGAGACAAGGGGAATTTATCTTTGTACAGTTGGTAGTGCAGTATACTTTATGATTGTAATAAGAAAATGATTTCCCTTTCCACTCGCATACTTGATTCTTACTGTATCTCGGTTGTCAAATAAATTTAAACTTTCGTTTGAAAGGAATACGTATTTTTCTACAACGTAAATTACTTTTATACGTTTTACGAACGTTAAGTTATTTATTTGTTTCTCCAAGTCTATACTTATGTTTCATTTGAAGAAAAATTATCTAGAAACTGTAAACGTACTATGTATGCATTGTATAGCAATACAAAGTATTACATCAAGAATGGGAACACTGAAATATACAAATATTAAAAATACAAACTTGCTGATGGAAGATTTTATGCATATTGTACTTGAAATACACTATAGATATATCCCTACAACGTGTACATTAGCTCAGCCCTGTCTCTGACATGGTCCATGTTAACACTGTGTAAGCCACATTACATTCTGCAGATCCCATTATTTATCCGCACTGTCTGATAACAGCCATAGCATTCGATTTGTTTTGTTCTACACTTGGAAGGGGGAATACATTAGCTTTTATATTCCACTGAATATACGGAAATATGCCTTGTTATGTGTTTATCATTAATTTCGTGAGTAGTGTTAATAATAATAAATAGAGAGGGGGAATATATATGTGTTTTTATCATTTAAATCTTCCATGTAAGTACAATATGTATTGTTATTATTTATCAGCATCTAGAAACTGCAAAATAGTTCATATATAATAATTCTCTCTCCCCTCTTTCTTTATAATAATAATAATTTTTAACAATAAAAATGAATGACAAAATCAATGATAAACACATAACAAGAGATAAATGAACACACACAAAAGCTTAATTAGAACTGTCATAAAGATACATAAAACTAAAAGATTAATTACATTCAAAAATTAATTATAACTTACAAGCCTCATCTGGCAAAAACAACACCAATCTGAACACATACAATAGCTACACCAAATAAACGGTATCAGTTAACTGACACAAACTTTCTCCCAACTTACTGTAGTCAAAATAATATTGTTTTCAATCATTTTATTTATTACTTTTTAGGACAAAACAAAAAAATAATGTTCTACCTACGTCTATCGTATAAAAAATTATTGTCCTAGGCGGGATTCGATCGCGCGACCTTTGAATTATTGGCCGTGATCGCTACCATGGTGCTACCCCGTGCGGCCGCCGCCGCGATGCTAGATTGACAACATAAACTTGTTTATTTTGAAACATTTGCCCATAATTATAAAACGCCGAAGTTTTGATAAAAGCGGGTGGTGTCATTTTGTTTGGCATCTTAAGCACTATAAATACTGAAAATTTGATCAAAATCGTTAGAGCCGTTTTTGAGAAATTTGCATTTTTGTCGTTTTTTATGGGTTTTAGGGGTAAAAATTACCCTTAAAAATTAAAAATTCCAAAAAAGGAAAAAAAACGCCTGGAGATATTAGGGTTTAGTACCTACATACCAAATTTCATGAAAATCGGACCAATAGTGTCCTCTCTGGTCGTGTATACATACTGACAGACTGACAGACAGACACCACTCTAAAAACACTTTTTTGGGTTCAGGGAGCACCAAAACAAAAAATTCCACTAAAAATATTTTTGGGTTCAGGGAGCACCAAACACAGATAATTGCACTAAACCATTTTTTGGGGTTCTGGGAGCACCAAAACAGATAATTCAACTGAAAATTCAAATTCGAACATTTTTACGAAAACAATACTTTCTCCATATACTACGTATAGGGTGGAGAAAGTAAAAAAGAAACTAACAAAATACAAAAAAAAAAAAAAAACAAAGATACAAAATTATACACTCCTCAACTGTTCTTTCAGCAGATGTGTCTTTGGTCTAGATTTGAAATACAACAGCATAGAACTCCCCTTAATGGCACTGGGAAGTGAGTTAAACAATCTGCTGCAAGAAACTGTGATGGGTTTATTAAAAGAGGATGTTCGATTAAGAGGAATTTGAAAAATCGAGAAAAAAGAATTTTACGGCTAAGAACCTGTGTCATGAAAATAAAAAATGTTGACAAATATTGAAGCGAATTATATACATTAATATTTTAAAGGGAAGGGTCACAGTTGCCTGTCGTCTGCGGGATTTAAGTTTGTATAACGTCGTTTCGCTGTAAAGCTACAGAAAATGCAAGAGAAAGATGCGAGAGAAAGTTAAACATTTGGAAAAGCATGAGAGATGGATTAAAAAACGAGAAAATAAGAAAAAGAGTAAGAACAGCGAAAAGAGAAAGTTTAAATTAAAAGAAAAGGCAGATGACAGAGAGAGAAAGAGGGAGATAGAGAGAGAGAGATAGAGAGATGGGAATTTTTCGTACCCATTCGTTTAACATATTCGATTATTAATTTCTTCATTATAATATAAATACCTTCTAAATTATTTGATACATCCATATAAAATAAACAGAAATTTAAAGATAATATTTCAATTTTATTTTGATATATAATAATGTATATAAACAAAAAATGTAACAAATCAATCTACAGATTTATAAAATCATATACAATATTACAATATTTGACTATTTTATAATATTTAAAACATGTAAACTATTTTTTGATATATTAAACAATATATATAAAAATGAATTGCTGTTCGTTAGTCTCGCTAAAACTCGAGAACGGCTGGACCGATTTGGTTATTGTTGGTCTTAAAATGTTTGTAGTAGTTCATAGAAGGTTTATACGTAAAGAAAAGTTTGAAAAGTTTCCCGTAAAAGTTTCAAATTTGGAAGAAACAGCATTTATCGTATGAACTCAAAACCATAGCTCACAAAAACAGCTGTTCGTATAAAAAGCTTATGTTTGTTTACATGTATTACCATAGCAACATTACTTAGCAAATTTATAATCACTTTAATACTCTTTAAAACCAACAGCTTTTTAAGGTTAGATTGAAAAACTATAAACAAACACAAATAAAAATGCTTACAGAATTATAATTCAACTCAAATATTGGTTATTAAATATCTGTATAGGCCTACTTAGAGATATGCTGTTTAAAATATTGTTTATGTAAAATATATCATAACTATGAATTTTTTAATACTTTTCAAAACATATTTTCGTTATCAATAATAATAATAACAAACAAATTATTTGACATCATGCATAACCATAAACATACACGAGTTTAAACATATTATATTGAAAACTAAACAAACAATCTGAATTAAACTAAATACCATTAAAATATCACATTCGTAGTTTTATTTTGATATATAATTGTATATTTAAATACTAAACAACATCTTATACTAATTAGGCCTATACATTTTAAATTACAAACTCTATTTGAACCAGTTTGTTACATCCTAAATTAACGCGGATGTTACAAAGTGATTCAAATATCTTTTCTACGACCCCCAGCTAATTTAAACTCTCGTAAAAAAGGGTTAAAAGAAATTCGAAATTTTAGGGTGGTTTGGGGAGGGGGGTCAAAGTTACTAAAAATCCCTATAAGAACGAATTGGAATGAAATTTGGTACGTAGCTTCCTCTAAGGCCGTAGGTGCTCGCAACATTGTCAATGAAATTAAGTGAAAGTCAAACTTAGTAAAAACTATAAATTAAAACGATATATTTAAAGCTTTTTCATGTTAGATAGTAGTTTACAGGAATACAATTTTCAGTGCTTTCCTAAATAGCGTAGACTTTTTTTCATGACCACAGTAGGATACGCACAGGTATTCAACGAACACTTAAAAAGAATTACAATTACGTCAAAAAGACTCAAAATACCAACAACCACGGGCAACGCCATGCGGGTCAGCTAGTATGAAATAAAAATCTATTAAAACATTATATTTTTCATCTTTTTAAATATATAATATATTATGTAAATAACACATTTTAAAAAAATAGGCCCACAATACGTAATCCTTATGATATTATACACATTTAAATAATTAAAAAATTCCCTCAGCTTAGTTAGATAGGCTTAGATAAAGTCTGTTCTTGTTAAATAGTTAAATCAGTTGTTTTTTGTTTTTAAAATGTGCATTTTTGATATGTATATCTAATAAATCTGCTAGTGATTTTTCACGGGGGCTTACTAATTATTTAATAAACGTGGTTCACCTTGATTGCCTGAGTATTCTAGTCGAGAGAGAGAGAGAGAGAGAGAAGAGTGAAAAGTATTTAGTAATGTGAGAGATAGAATATCGCTAGCAAGTACTTACGTTCTTGAAAATGACGGTTTTATTTTTAATTACTGCCATATATACACAGCAGTAAACAATTCTATAGAATAAGAGAATGTGTGTAGAACTCTGTACAAAATATTCTCCGTGGAAAACAATTGCAATCCCACCGCTCAGAGTACATTTTTATTTGATGAAACCTCTCCCTCTTTGTTTTGAAAATCTCTTTTTACTGGTTGTGATGTTTTTATAACGTGAAATATAAAGAGAATGTCGGTGGGTGAAATGATTAAAGGTTTGAACATGTTCATTGTGAATATTCACTGCACCAAAACTGGAACTTCCGTCCCTTTAAACTTCTGTTGTATTAATTGGAATCGTAATTTTTTCACAAAGGTCTTTTATCTGTATTTTATGTAGCTCTTATTCACAAGTGTTATTAATTTTATAGAATGCAAACTTTAATACTGAATAATATTGAATTGTATTTTTATAGCGGAGCCTTCTTTACGCATACAAGTTTACTGAGTGGAAGTAAGAAACATTCTTGAATAACATCTGTTAGATTAATGGTGATGGTAAAAACACAACAGCTGTTATATCTTAATGTGGTTATATAAACAATAACGTTAAAAAGTAGAAAATAAACAGATAATAAGTATGATAATTTTAGTGTATGAGAGAAATTAAAAGTATACTGTAAGTTCTTTATTCAGTAGTTATACAGCCTTAAACAAATAATAATGCAACATTACATTCTAAATTAGATTACTGGTATTTACAAATAGTCGTTATTTCTTACCGAACTGAATTTGTAACCTTGTTTGACATTTGTGTATCAACAACTAAGGAATACGTGCTTAACACGTCAACCCCTGTAAGGCGATTTGATTTTATAAATGTATTTTCACCATGTCATGCTTTATACAATTTTCGGATGTTTATTTTAATTTAGAATTGAGTGTGTAATAAATATACATATACCTTTTCTGTTGGCTCCACCAGAATTTTACAACTAGGATACGTTTCTCTTGGCTTGTGAGTGTAGGCCTACTCCAGAGACTAGGTATCAATAATTACAGAGACGTGTTAGTCTCGAAAATCTAAATGTATTAACCAAAATCCTTTAAATATTTCAACTACAAGTGAATCTAAAAATGAATGAATAACATATCAACAACTCACTTCCGTCAATAATTAAATTCTTATAACAATTAAAATGCCCTGACAAATCACAATCGTACACATTATTTGAAACATTTAAATAGGCCCTCCAAGCTGCCTAAACAAATCAATGTCTAATAATAAAATATCGAATTCATTTAACACATCACTTAATTAATCCGAGTATACTAACGTATTGACAACAAATTTTCCCCCTTTTCCTTGGAAATGTTTATCTTTAACTTAGTAACTGGCCCCAATTGCTTTACAACTCTTGGTTTGGCAGCTAATTCTAATGGCTCAGTTTCACTAAATTAAATACTGTACATCTTCTACTAACTTACATCTAAAATTAAATGGCAAGTATATGTGTTCGTTCTTTAATCCAAACATTCCTACTCTACGAGATCTGTCTTCTTACATTTTTTCCCCTCTCCTTTTTCTCACTTTCACTAAGTTTAATTTATGTGGATATTTTATCGCCCTCACTATTTTATTTCACACTGGTACACTACCCGACACTTTCACCCTTTTGAATATCTTCCATGATTGATTTTTTTAAAAGACTTGTTTAATTAATTGATACTGAATATAGATCACTAGATGTTTACTTCTTGATGGAAATTTTGTAATAGACCACGTTTTTCACGCGTTTCCGTCCCACCTTCTTTTTTTTATCGCCTTTACTTGGCTCATCCTGGTTGGTCCGTTTGAATATTGGTTCCTTATGATTGGCTAACGATTTTTGTACATTTGACATTATTTTATGCTCTTAAAGATTTGGCCTACGTGCTTGTAAAAGCTGCCGTATGCTATCCTCAGCTTGTAATCTCATACGGTCATCCGCTTTGGACTTCCGCTCTACGATGAATTGCCTTCTAGTTTAATTTTTCTTCTTTTGTAAATTTATTTCTTAATAATTATTATTTTATAATTTTTTTATAAGTTCTTATTGGTTGCTGGTATTTACCAAAAACCCTGACATAAACATATTGTATAATTTATTTTTAATAAAAATGAAGGATTAATCATAACCTAATTTAAGATGAAAAATAATATAAAAATTTTAATTTAAGTTATTAGGATTATAATTTATCTGCAGTTATAAAAAGAGGAACTGAAACAGTATGACTTAGGCCTACTTCAAACAAAAACCTATCCTACTCATTAAAATTAGAGTGATTAAGATAATTAGGATGAAGTTCAATTTTAATTCTGTTTGGGAATTGATTTCAATTAATTTAAGTTATGAGATATAAAAATGAAACAACTTATGATGAGAAAATATAAAAATCTTACAAAAGATAACGTTTAAAATGCTCATTAACCCTCTTACTAAATTAGAAATGATATAAATTCTTCGGATAAAAACATTACAGTTTTTAAAATTTTAATTTTATTTAGAGTACTTAAAACAAATCACCATACAATTTTTTAAGAATCCACCTCCATAAGAAATGCTAATATCGAAGAGTGTGTGGTAAAATGTGTACTATTGAACAGTATTGAACGGTTTAGGCTTATTTCAAGTTTTGCATTTAATATAATTTAGTAGTCTATCTATGTTTATTATTATCATTAAATAATCAGGGGAGAGGTGAATATTTTTTTGTAAATATATAAATATACTGTACATACTTAACATGACTTTTCTGTGTTGCTTTTATTTTCTCTTTACTTTCGCAATAGCATAAGGAAAGAAACCAACTACTTCAATAATCATTGTCTTTTGAAAAATTATATTTATACTAGCAACTGTTTTAGTTCGATCTTCGCCAGATAATCTATACTAAAGATAATACTTCAGAAGTCAAGTTCCAAGAATACCGTAAGCTGACTTGTCCCACGGGCGTAGTTAGTTTCACCTTTTCAGATCAGGGTTGCCAACATCATTTATAACTTTACCCTTACGGCAAAAGGGACTCGACTCCAGTTTTATCGTGCACGTTACACAAAACAGCAACTACCCCCACCCCAGCGTGAAAGTATTTTACCAAAATTTTTGTTTTTACTGTAAATACCAACTACGAAATGTTCTTATTTATACAACCATTTCTGTTCGCTCTTGTTCATGCTCGTATAAAACGTAATCTCAATTTTCGACCACAAATCCAAATTTTCCGTACGAAGTCTGGCAGAAAGTATTAAATAAATTAAATGTATTCTTCGAGGCTTTCGGACAGGTATTCGGAATCCCGCATCTTCCAAGCTGTTGTTTACGTAAAAGCGTCTTTATTGCGCCGTACGCCTGCGGTATGGCTTGTATGCAAATGTTGCTACAATCTCCCTCTCTAAACTTAAACAACAACAGTTTAGACTATGTTGTAAGACAGTGGAATAGAGAACAATAAGGTGCGAGGTTTATAAAGCAATATTTAGTTATAAATTTAATTATTACTAAACATTTATCTCATCTCTCTCTCTCTCTCTCTCTCTCACTTATGCATGGATTAAGTGGAAGCGAAGACTGATGGTCCTAACTTCAGCTGAAATAAAAGCTGTAAATAAATCAATCAATATCTCTGCATTTCTCTCTCTTTTCTCCACGTTTTCTATATTATATCTCTTTAAAATTCTTTTTTTATTAATTCATTCTGCGCAAAGTAAAGGAATATCCTAGTTGACTGAGAAGTGATTTTAGGAACTTTCAACAATCGCCAAAATGTTTAAAAACGCAGAAATTGGTCAAATTTACCCGTGTTCATCTCATGGAATTATAAAAAGACAGATTAGTTCTGTGTTCAAAGAACGACAACGAGATGAAAGCTGAAAGGAAGGTCAAACGATTGGATTCAAAGGCAATTGTAAAGGTCACTTTATACTTCACGTTTCAATACGAAGCTCAGTAGAATTGAATAGGTTTGAAAATGTAATTTTCTAATAATAAATTTGTAAAGTTTTTTTAAAAGATTGAATTTAAACTTCCTTTTTAAATAACTTGACTGTACTGAATCAATCAGCTTCCAAACTGTTGTTTACGTAAAGGTGTACTTTATTGTATCTTACGCCTGCGTTATGACAGGTTTTAATTGTTTCGAAGCGAGTGTACTTATTGCAGCCGTTTCCATGGTACAACTCCTCAACATTTCGAAAAATATTGCTCCCATTTGAAGTTATAATAAATTCTAAGATTATTACAAAAATAAACGGTACCAGGAACTGGCACATACTTTCTCACAAACATATTTAAATTATTAAACAGATTCACTGTGACTTCATAATTAATTGTAGGTGGGGTAGGAGAGGTGATTTATTAAAGTAGGAGATTAACTAATAAATATTATTTTTATTATCTAGAGAGAAAACTATTCGATCTATTTCGAACAAATTTGCACCAAAAACGTCAATTATTCCTGTATAGATCAACGAAAAAAGGTTTTGAAAAATTTTGAAAAACAACCTCCTTTATGGATAAAAATCCCCAAAAATCAGTTATTATTATTATTACCTAAACAAGAATTTTGAGAAAGATGCGGTTTTTTGCATATGGTAGGGTATATTAAAGGCTACAAATAAGCCAAATTTTATCAAAATCATTAGAGCCGTTTTTTTATTAAAAAAAATAACAGATATTTTGCGTTTTTTTGCCAAAAAGGGATTTTTTTTCAAATTTTTCAAAACTGTTTTTTCTGCATCTATACAGGCCTACTTGACATGTCTGGTGTAAATTTGTTTGAAATCGATAGAATAGTTTTCGCTCTATTTGTATACATACAGACATATATACAGACAGACATTTTGTAAAAACCACTTTTTTGGACTCAGGGGGTCCCAAAACGGATATTTCCACAAAAGTCTCAACATCAATTTTTTGCGATCATTGTACTGTCTCTATGTATGGACATGCTGATTAATGTGTATTATGCATTTTGCCATTCACATTTGACGTATGGTATAACACTATGGGGTAACATCAATGGTTCTAAGAAAGTTTTTGTGTGGCAAAAAAGAATCTTAAGAACTATAAAGAATATGGCAGAAAGAGATAGTTGTTTACCCATATTTAAAGAATTTAAAATAATGACACTACCCAGTTTATATATATATATTATTGTTTACTAGATGTTAAGGCGAATTTTAAGAACTGTACTTTCAGGCAAAATATTCATAGTTACAATACTAGAAGGAAATATTGTATAGATGCAATGCATGTAAGACTTAAAAAAACTGACAACAGTATTCTATGTATGAAAATAAAACTTTTTAATAAATTGTCTGAGGAGGCTTGGACAACTGGATTGGGGAATTTTAAATTAAGAGTCAGTAGTTGGCTCAAACTGAAAGCTTTTTATTCTATCCAGGAGTATTTGATTTGTGACACTAGTTCATTAAGTTTTTAAATGCTCATTAAAATAGGTTGTCTTTTTGTAGTTGATTGTGGTTGTATATTTATATTGATTTTGACTGTTTCTTATAGTAATTTTATTTTATTGTTATATTGATGTCACTTGAAAAAAGTGATGTGTTGGAAATTTTTCTTCAAATTTTGCTCATTTTGTTAAATTATGTTGACACAGTCTATTGCCATAAAAAATGTGCTTAGTGACAATAAAAGATTTTGAATTTTGTATTTCTATACTATAGTATAGTGAGAAAGTAAAAATTAGTTCTGAATTTGTTTATAACACTTAATATTTACTCACTCAAGGCATGAAAAAATAGAGGTTTAAGAAAAAAAATCATAGCTCCCTTAGTATACAACGTATCAAATAAGTTTAAACTTGTAAACTTTTAATTATTTTACAGAAAATCTATTGTCTGAAACATTTTTGATAGTTGGAACTTAGTGCAAGGAGTAGAAAAAATTGAGGGCATAAGGGAAAACGTCATAACTCATTTTGTAATGACAGTATAAAATCCATTTAAAGTTATTGTAAACCTATTTAAACTCTGTATCATTGATGCTGTCAACCTTTTTGTTGCAAAGGGTTACCAAAATGAATTCACATAAAAAATGCGTTATTCCCTTAGTAGACACAATATCAACAATTTTGAAATTGTAGGAGGTCTTTTAAATATTACCAAATCTTCTGGCTGACTTTTTTAAATTACTTCCCCCCTTAGCATAATGAGTAGAAAAAGTAGGAACTTCAAGGGGTGAATAAATGTGATTAATTCTTAGCTACGAAGTAAGTGATAGTAAATAGAAACCTAAAAAACTACACGCGTTTGCAAAAAGGGGTTTTTATGGTATACCAACTTAAAAACGTAAATATTAATTACCACCTGAGCTTCGATGTTATTATTAATCCTTCACCTTTACTAAAAAGAAAATACAAAATTTTTGTGGAGTTACCTCGAGAACTACGCTGTGGCGTCCCCTTTATTGTTATATTGTGGGTAAGAACATCTGGTAATCAAATCTATTCAGTATTTTCTAAATGCACTTTGCATTTCTGTTGAATG
>JAGFPH010006492.1:43095-61378 GCA_018207615.1 Philaenus spumarius | reverse complement strand
AACAAACTACACACGTTTGCAAAAATAGTTTTTTATGGTAGGCTATACCAACTTAAAAACGCATTTAATATAAATTACCACTTGAGCTTTGTTGTTATGATGAATCCTTCAACTTTATTAAAAAGAAAATATTTGTGTGGAGTTACCTTGAGAACTACGCAGTGGCGTCCCTTTTATTATTTATACTGTGGGTATGAACAGCTGGTAATCAAATCTATTCAATATTTTCTAAATGCACTTTGCATTTCTGTTGAATGTGTATAAGCCTACACTTGGACGGATATAAAGTCCACTTGACTTAATGGGTTTTAACTCCCTTAGGGTTACTGGATATTGTGCAGCCTACATACACACCCATTTTAACCGTTAATTGTAACGTTTCAAAATGCTCGGTGCTGAGTGAGGAGGGAATTTCACTTATCTCAATTCAAATAATAATAGAAAATAGAAAACAAAATACAAATCAATAATAGGGCGTCACTTTGCTTTCCAGGATTTTTTAATTGGGCCACAACAAGGAACTGGCCCAGCTTAATAGGATTTAAGAATTTAAAAGAAAATATTTTACTAAATTTTCAGAGTATGATGTATTAGAAAACATAAACAACGCTTTTAATACAAATAACACAATATTAACTGATGGCCACCAAAGCAATTACAACTTGTACAAATATTAAACGGATAACAAATTAATAAACGGGGTTCAAATTAAACAATATAATACATATTATATAAAAAAAAATTGCCAAAGTACTTAATAGAAAAATTTCATAACAAATTTAAAACGTTTGTGCTTACACAAATAATTAGTTTTTTCAGTTGTAGTACTTGCGGGAAATCCACTTTGCAAAAATGGCACCAAACAAGGTAATAATTTATTTGTTATATATAACCAATTAGTTTCAGATGATTATATGCTTTTCTTCAATTATTTGTCAATCGTTATACCCAAAAACTGCAGCATGTGTGCTTAGCTACTATTTAAAATCACAAGACCCACTGAATAAGCACAGCTCAACTGTGAATGTTTGGTAGACCCGTCATAAATGAATGTAACATTTTTATGTAAATATAAGTTTTACATTCAAAGGTTCTACTGGTTATATAACTACCAGTAACTTAATTTAATCTGAAGTCTACTATTCATAGCTGGAGTTGAGTTGTAAATTGCTGAAGAGAGAAGAATAATAATTGTAGTTTTGTGTAGGTCTTCACGCGAGATGATTATTATTTTAATTAGAGAAAAAGAAAGTATTGAGGGACAAATTGAAGAGAGAGAAATAAATTGAAACACAAGGTAAATGCGATAAAATGGGACCCATTCTAAAGACCCAATTAGAATAAAATTTGAAATGTTGCACTTAAACTAATATCTAATATTATAGCTGAACGTATGAAATTTATAATGTGCTTATATTCAGTAAAATATTTAAAACTGAGACGCCTAAAAGTGTGCTTTTATTTTATGTGTTATGAATGAAGAACAGGTACAAATTATTTTGTAAAACCTTAGTACATAACACCAATGAAACATCTAATGAGGCAATTCATAAAAAAGTATCTAACGTCCAATACTTTGCATATTTAGAGATCTATAAAAATGTTTTAGCTCAGTCATGTCATTTAATAAGGAAAATTAAATTAAATCTTTTAATACGAAAAACTTTACAAATTTACTATTAGAAAATTAAATATTCAAACCTATTCAATTCTACTGAGCTTCGTATTGAAACGTGAAGTATAAAGTGACCTTTACAATTACCTTTGAATTCAGTCGATTAACCAAGACTTCCTTTCAGCTTTTTTCGCGTTGGCGTTCTTATTTTTATAATTCTTTGCGAAGAGCAAGTGTAAATTTTACCCTTTCCTGCATCATTCAGATGTTAGTTAGTTTTTAAACATTTTGGAGAGTGTTTAAAGTCCCTTAAATTCACTTCTCAGTCAACTTGGAAGTTACTTTGCTTTGCGAGAGTGAAATAATAAAATAAATTTAATTGGGTGTGCTTAAGACCACACGTTGGAAGTGATAACTTCTATAACTACGGTGATTTTTAACTCGGTAAATGTGTACAACTATAAGGATTATAAAACTGTATGCCTCTTTTTTAAAATTGTTTATTTATATCCGTTATTATATCATATTTAAAGAAAGGTAAAAATATTAAAATTTAGTTACTTTTTATTTCATATTGATAGATCAAATAATTTAGAAGTTGTTAATAATAAAGAAATTAATAATCAAATATGTTATACGAAGATGTACGAATGTTTCCGAAGCTAAACAATAGGTATCTCTTCTTTAAATTTGTATAAACAAAAATATGATGATAAAAGGTTGTTTTTGTATACAGTTTATAACCTCAAAGCAAATCTTATCACGTATAGAAGCCTATATAACGTTTAGTTATAGAAGCCTACATTAGTTATATAAGGAATATTTAAAAAAATCAACTTCACAAGAAATTTTAATGATTGAAGTTGTAAACATAACCCAAAAATATAATCTACGCTGGGTTTGTTTAAGAATTACAGATCATGGGCTGTTATATTATATTAATTAAGTCTTATGTGTTAATTTGATTGCTTTGGTAATAAATGTAAATGTATTAAATATTCCCTCTTCACGCTCTGACTTGTGTCTACGCAAACAGTTTGCGTGACCAGATTTCAGAAACATAGTCAAGCGAAAGTGCCCAATGGGCCAATAGAATTTATCACTTCAAAAAGAAGTTGAAAGAGATATAATAGAGAAAACGTATAGGATATATTTGTATATAGACAGAAAGACAAAGATATTGATTGGCTTATTTACAGATTTTATTTCGAGAGAAGTTAGGACCATCATGTCCACTCTTCCACTTAACCAATGCAAAAGAGTGTGTTAGAGAAATGTTTGGTAATAATTGTATGTATAATTGGATATTGTTTTATTGTTCTCTATTCCACTGTCTTTAAACATAGCCTAAACTGTTATTATTTCAGTATAGAAAGGTTATTGTAGCAACATTTGCATATATTGCCATAACGTAGGAGTACGGTACAATAAAGATGCCTTTACGTAAATAACAGCTTTACAATTTACGTGATCCGAAAACCTATCCGAAAGCCTGGAATACATTGAATTTATTTAATACTTACTGTCAGACTTCGTACGGAACAATTTTGAATTAGCGGTCGAAAATTGAGATTACGTTTTATACTAGATTTGGCAAGAGCGAATAGAATGGGAAGTATAAATAAGTACATCTCGCAGTTGGAATTTACAGTAAAAACAAAACTTTGCTCAAATACTTTCAGGCTGTGGGCAAATAGTTGCTGTTTTGTATGACGTGAACGATAAAACTGGAGTCAAGTCCCTCTTGCACGTAAGAGTAAAGTTATATAAATGATGTTGGCAACCCTGATCTGAAAAGGTAAAACTAACTACGCCCGTGGGACAAGTCAGCATACTGTATTCCTGGAACTTGACTTCTGAAGTGGCGAAGATCGAAAAAAAACAGTTCCAAGTAAGCAACACAAACAAAAAATCACGATGTGTATGTATAGTTATATATTTACAAAATATATGAGATATATATACATATATTTTTATACAAAAGCACGACTTTTGTCATTCCCAGTTTTCGGAAACAACAACAATAATTTTGATGGCCATATGCCTTTTTATATTGCTCTTGGTATAGATTGACCAAAATCACACAGCCAATTTTTGAATTTACCTTTTATGTAAGTGATGGCATCCTACAACAAATACTTTTTTCAACATTATTATTCCCAAACATGGATACCATTACTGGTAGAAATTTAGGAAGAGTTTACATACAGTAAACAACAATTACAAGACATTTTTTTGCGGTAACAAATTGTACAAAATAAATAATATATCTGTTTGATCATTTTTACTTTGTTGGAGTACATTACTCAGATCTATCACAGACTGAATTTTAATTTTGAAAACTGAAAATGCTACGGAATCTATGATAGTGTGTAACACCAATGAATACAAGTATTCTGTATGCATTGGTAACAAGCACTTGGCTAGATTTTTGTATTGTAGTACTCACTACTCATACAACGAATGCAGTTTCCTTTGGTAAAATTATACTTTTGGAACGTGGAGAAATGTTAATATCATCAGATGTTCTTCACATTCAACATTAATATTAACCAGATTTAACCTTTACAAATAACGCTCGTACAGTGAATTGAATGAAATATGCCATTAATAAGTTCCCCTTCAGCCTTGGATTAAACTGGCTTCAGTTGCTAACATTTCCACTTGGCTTGTGTTCAGAAATAATATTTATACGAAGTAATGATCAACTCGGCTGCCAACATCATCCGAAACAGTTATTCCAGGGCTTTGTGCAAACTTTATCTGCGGAATTATTGATAAACACACTCATGGTCCAAGGAAATGTTGTTTTAATTTAATTAGATAGTGAAAAACGACTACAGTACATTTATATTGTAAACTTTATTTATGTTATATGTGTTTTTTATGTTAAAGTATTTGCTAGTACCTAATTTGCTAGTTTTAGCTAAAGTATCTCTGAGGAAGGCAAATTTTGTTAAAATATTTAAAAAATTAGTGTTAATTTATAATATTTAGATTTTTGATATATCTGCAACCAATTAAAAGGGAGGCTAATAAAAAAAATTAAAATTTTTTTATAACCTAGTTTTTATTTTTTTCAACGAAAAAGTACTAAAAAATTAATACATTTACATTAGTTATTATGTTCTTGAAACATAAAACAAATATAATACTAATAATACTCGAGAATTTCGCTATTTTTCATGACTTTAGCTGTGGTTTAGTTTGGTAATCTAATCTCTATAACCTCCCTTTATAATATGGTCTCATGTTCAAATTATAGCCTAAGTGGTTTGTTTCGATGAAGTATTTATGTGGAGTTATAGAGTTTGCGAGCAGATCGGGAAAAGTTGTTTTAACTTCTCTTTGGGAAAACTTCGTATCACTTTATAACATAAATATTGTTCCCTATGTGGAACTTATTTCCGAAGGGCGTTGTTATTGATGTTGAAACTGTATTCAATTATTGACTCTGTTCGCCACCAGTAAGATGTACTTTGTAGTTTTGTCTTGTTAACTGTACTGTAGAATAAAGTGGAAACGCTGACATTTATTCTATTCACATTTTCTAAGAAATACAAAGTATTTCAGAAATGCTAACTACAAACTGTGCAGGAATGTCTTTTATTCATTCTTGTTAATTAATTAGCGAAGCGGAGTACTTTGATCTTTTAGGTAAAATTTTAATTAAACTAGTTAAAAAATATATTTAATTTTTCAAGTAAAACATAATGTATTACGAATTCAATCATATTCGTCATAAGGAAATTTTGGGTTTAAAATATTGTCTTTTATTTGTTGAATCAAATAAGTTTAATGGGTACAGCTAAGAAACTTCCAAGATAACTTTATAAAGAACTAGGTATCTGTGTTTTGCAATTATTGGAGAATTTGGTCAACAAATTAATGAGATTATTATTTGATTAATTAATCATTTATTTGATGTATTATTTGTTTTTTGTTGTACTTTTGAAAATATAAATATTTAAATAACAAACAGCTGATTTGTTGTTTATTAATTAATACAAAGTTGGTGTAAACTTTACATAGAATATTTTATTTAATAATATGAGTATCTTTTAATGTTTATTATTAACAATCAATCTTTCACAAAAATCCATTTATTATATTTATTAATCATGTTTTGTTATTTGTTTCAAAATAAAAATATCTTTAAGATAATCAGATGAAGTTTGATTCCAGTTGTCAATTGTCAAACATATTATTTAAATGTATAATTCATCTTCTTATTCATCATTACTTAACACCTTTTGTGTCACTTTCTCATGAATCATGAAAGTATGAAGTATGATATTTTCGTAATTTTGCTTCTCTAATTGTTCTTAGCTTATACCTGAGCCAGAGAACTATTTGGATTTTTCGTTGACACAACCAAACATTGGCGTTTTAAGTAGCCAGTTTTTCATTTTTACTTTTCTAATAGAATAAATTAGACATTAAAGAGACAAGAAGACTCAAATACAATCTGCCTGTTTTCAGCGTTAACATGATGGCAATTGCTGTAAAGTTAAAAAGACTCATTCAACTTGATCTTACGTGAAAACCATTAATAAAAAATAAATATTCACGTGAAAAAAGTATTTAAATATTTTTTTAAAAGTATTCTGGCTTAGCTATATCTAACCTAAAGATTCATAAAATAGACTGATTTATTGACTTCTTTAATTGACTTAAAATAAACTATTAAAGTTTTAATTTAATTAATATGAATTAGACAAAAAACTGCTTTTAAATTTCATTATTTTAAAAACGTACAATAGATACATCTGATTAGTATACAAAATTGAACGAAACCAAGGTTATAATACTTTTAGGTTATCTTTGTAACTTAAATCAAAACTAATTGTGAAGTATTTTATTCCTATTAAAAAAGACGAATACAACCATTCGTGGCCTCTCTACTTTTCACTAGATTGGCTTATATTTCTTATAATTAATTATTGTAGGCTCTGTATATTTAACATGTCGAAAATCCTTATATATATAGCTTGTTGTTTATATTTCTAAGTAGTTTCTTTTCAAGAACGAAAGAAACAAAAAGGATTGTATAAAATAAGCATTTTCGACTACTACTAACCTCAAAACCGATCATATTGCTTACATTAGTTATACAACTGTTTGAAAATACTATTACTGTACGTTTTAATATTTTATTACTACTAAAAAGATATTAGGCTATGTTATATTCCTTATATGTAATGTAACGTCGTTAAATTCCTCTCAGCAAAGTTAGGTAAACCTAGATCATGTTTGTTGTTTTTAAATAGTATTTCTGACATGTATCTAATTAATTTGCCTGTGAGTTTTCACTTTGGCTTACTAGAAAGTGTATGATTATAATTACCTTCAAGTTACTCACGATTGTTTGATTATACAATATTTAATTACTTCACTCCGTCCCATTTTAGTTCGTTTGCTAAGACCTAGTTTAACATTCACACGTCTCTGTGAGGAATGCAATAAGCAGAGTTAACTGTCTGGAATCGGAGAAATTTCATTAACATCGGCCGTAATTACTTCCAGCAGCTAGGAATATGTAGAATGTTTAATGCATACTTTAAGTCAATATAAGTTAAGGGTCGGCTCTAGTAAAACAGAAAGCAACCTGCGACTCCAGCGTAGCGGCGGTAGGTTACGCGGACATTGCTCATCCTAAATCCATTTAAAACCCGAAATTGTTCAAATAGCGTTTTTTTAAAAATACCAAACTCTTGGGGACAAAATTCTTCATCCGAATGGCTTGATAATTTGTCGCTATAATTAATAGTTACATCGTAAAAAAATATTTAAAGTCACCCAATAGCGGCGGTAGGTTACACGGACATTGCTCAGCCTAAATCCATTTAAAACCCGTAATTGTTCAAATAGCGTTTTCAAAAAAATACCAAACTCTTGGGGACGAAATTCTTCATGCAAATGGCTTGGTACTTTTTCGCTATAACTAATAGTGACACATTAAAAAATTATTAAAAATTAATTTTTTAAATTGTTAATAAATATTAAACAAAACGTTTTTCTTAATTTTGGAAAAGCCATTTGCATGCGTATTGGCCATAGCTTTAAAATGACATATCGTTCATAATTATCCGATCAAAAATAAAGGAAAAATATGGATTTTAATTTAACATTGGTCTTATGGAGTGTCAACCAACATGGCCGACAGCTAGAGCCGACCCTTAAGGCGAGTTCACACAGTGTCTCTACGTCGCTGACCTGCAGTTTAGCAATTAAATGTCAAATAATTAGAAATAGTAGGTTGTTTTGTATGTTTTAGTGGTTCGATATTACAGAAGAATTAAAAGTTAGAAGCGGCTAAAACAATACAATATTTAGACTTTGCAATTTTATATAAGTGGATTGAAAATTTTAAATAATATTTTGTTAGAGATGGAAATATTTATTGTCAGGACAGTAAAATATTAAAGGAAAAATTAATAATTTATTTTGTTATTTAATTTGATCATATTTTCTTTTCCAATTGGTTACTGATATAACTAAATCAATTGTTTTGCTAAATTTGTGAATTTAGAGTAAATAGCTTTAGTTTTATTGCTTTATAAAAATTAATATTTTACATGTTAAAAACAAGCAAATTTTTACTACAAACTGCTTGGTCAAGGGAACTATTTGATGTATAGCATTGATTAAAATGTAAGTACATTCCATGCCTGTCGTTTGGGTTGACGTTCAAAGCACGCATTATTCTGATATGAGTTCTCATATTTTATATTAACCCTATGTTTATATAATTCCTTGAAAATAATACAAGAACGTCATGCAACAACTTATATCTTAGATTCTGCCATATATAATACTACAACAACTATGTGAACCATTTAAGGTTATGTTTGAACGGTTTATTCTAAGTTTTTTGTCGGAGGCGATGATAACCACCCAGGTTTTTCGCCTTTAAAAAATAATTAAAAAAAGTTTTTTGTTGTTATGAATAAATAACAATGTACATTGATACTTCTCATTAGTACAAAAAATACGACACAAAACCAAGCCTAAAATATACTTTAACGTTTAGATTACAACTTTGATTGAAACGAATGCTCAAAACCTATGAGTGGTATCTTCTTTTGCGATTTTAATGTATTCATACTAAATAAGAAGAATAATTCAAACAATATAACCATGCGCTTGCGCTGTACTCTTTTGTTCACTGTGTAAAATTAGGCGCTATATGGGACTGCCTTCTTATAATAAAATTAATATAATAGGTTCTGTATACATTTAGAACGTTGAAATTATCTAAAGGTTATATAATATATAGTGTGTTGTTTGTAAGCATAAGTTGTTTCTTCTGAAGAAGAAAATAAACAATCAGGAATGTAAAACAATAAACACTTTCAACGTCTTCTAACCTCAAAACATATCATATGGCCTACATTATTAGTTAGATTTTGAAAATACATGTGCACGTTCAACTTAAGTATCAACATTAAATTTAATATTTTACTATTACTAAAAGGTAGCCTGCACTATAATATAATCCTTATAACTGCACAATTTACCACTGAGATAAAAATCCCCACAGCATAGTTTAGGTAGGCCTAGATAACGTTTGTTGATTTTATAAAGTATTTTTTTCTTCTGGTGTTTATGTAATTAATCTGTCCTTGATTTTTCATATAAGCTTATTAGTCCACAAATATAATTTGATCAGATGAGTAGCATTACATAACAGTTGTGCTCTTTCTGCCATGATTTTGACCTCAAACCACGTGACTTGGCTATGATTATGACTTGACCCTGGGCAATTGGGGCCACCCGGGGCATCGGCGACATTTTTTTAAGATTTGGAACCAGCAACCTCAAAAACACCCGAGAAGTAATTTTCAAAAATGTTTATCAATTAAAAAAAAATTATGCACTTTTTCATGCATTTTATTTATGCAGCCTCGATGCAGTTCTGTCCGAGCCGTCAATCATTACATGTATACTTTTACTGATCCATTTATGAACAAAATGCAGAAAACCCCATGTCGATTCGATTATAGAAATTATGGAATGGTTGGATTTCTCGGTTTCTAAGACAGATGAAAAATGTCTTACCTCTTGTTTGAAAAGCTTTTTATCTAAGTTTGTCAAAAAGTGAAAAAAATTTCGTTTTAATATACTGAGTATTCTAATACTTTCATAAAATGTATTTTTCTAAAACTTTTCAAATACATAGATTTTTAGTCATTAGTTTTGCTGTTTGAAAAAATATATCTTTTGGTGTTTCAAAGTTACATACCCCAGAACATGGGGATTTAGTGGAGTACAGTCAAATAAAATATTTATTTTATAATGTCTCTGAATATTAGTCGTGGGGAAAGCAGTGTTTATTCTGTTCTAAATTGACAAATTAATTTGACAAACGTTTGTATTGGATTAAGTGACCTACTAGCCTACTAAGCACTACCTAGTAGATCTTCCTGGGTTGTTCTTAAATAAAGTGTTTTAGGTTAGGTTGAGGTTGATTTATTGAAGATAAATTTTGTATTTTACTAACAGCTGACTGTATTTACACTACATGATTTATAAAGTACTCTGTTTGTTCCAGGACGTCACTTCTGAACCTACGCTTCTATTGAGGTATGATTTAATATTTTATTACTATAAAGAACATTTTCAGTTGGATTGATTTGTTTGCCGTTGAACTTATTGCATGGTTGGTCTGCTAAAAGCTGTGTAATATAAATTATTGTTTAGTTTTATTTAAATTTGTATAACCGAATAATTTTATTTTATGTGAATTTATACAGAATGTTTAGATTTTTTACGGTTTATGATTCTGTATAACGTAACGGATGAATATTAACACAAAAATTAAATATTTTTGTTTAATTTCTTTGAAATAACAACCAAAATCTATCTTATGTGTACATTCCATCACGTGACTTCTTTTTCCTAACACCACTTATGCGTTTTGGAAATTTTATTTCATCATCAGAATTTTTTTGAGATCGTTAATACATTAACAAAATTAAAAAAGCACACAAACTCATGAAAACATGAAAAACACATAACTTTACCCGACACTTTAATAACCTCGGATTTATTAATTTGTTGTTACACTTACAGTACGAACAAGTTAATGTCACGTTGCGACTGTGTCTGTGCCCTGTGAAAGGACTTGGCACAGTTATCGTTGGCTGTTCTGTTGGCAGTCCTTTCTCCACACAAACATTATGTTATCCTAATAATAAAATTATTAGTAGGCTTATTTCGTAATAAAAAATTATTTAAATAATACATTTTATGCATCTTGTGATGACCGCGGATACAGCAGTCCATCACCAGGGCAGAAGCATACTAGTGGCAGACGTTGATTGAAAATATTTTTACTCACACGAAGCAGAAAATAGATAAACGACCGTAGAAGCAATATTGCACAATAATTTAAAGTATTTGATAGGATATAGGTACCTTAATGTATTTGTATAACATTAACAATAACATTTATGTTTAGATTTTACTGTACTTTAACTAACCGGTTCTTTAAACTATTTTTAGAACAAACTATCTGTTTTATTAACAAACCTAAAACATTAAGAGAAATGCTAAAACTGTAAATTTACAGTTTTGTAAAAAATTTCTTTCGATATATCAATATTTTCAATCCTATATTTTTTAGGTATTGATACATGAACTAGCGACATATCGAAAACACGATATATTGATATTTAAAAAATTGTGTTAGCCCTATAAATACGCATCGTGCGTGTTGCGTAAAGTTATGTTTTGTTAGTGCATGTGTTTCTGTAATTTGTATTAATTGTATTAAAATATTGACGTCCTCAATAAAGTAATGAAAACTCTGATAATGAAGTCAAAACTTCTAAACACGTAAGTTGTGTAATAAGAAAGACGTTACGTGACAGAATCGACACATAGGTAACTTATTGTTATTTCATACAGTAGTGACTCGGATATTGACACAAAAATGAATCTTTCGTTTTATTTTAATAATAAAGTAAAACATTTCGGAATGGATAAACTAAATTTTTAACTAAACATTAGTAAGCGCAAAATAAAATTACTAAACAAATTATGTCACAAATGTGTCTTTCACAGCATTATAGAGAGAAAGGTATATAATGAAATATCTACTCTATTGTAGTAAACGTCATAATACTTATACGAGATGGATTTAATTCCTGAAACCATTTAAATGTTTCAATACTTAGACTACTGAAACTTCATCAAGACAGTGGAACAAGTAATTACAAGAACAAAGTTTAGATTTCCTTTAATATAATGGTATTGACAGGGGATACCCATTGTAAAGTTAGGGTATCGTTAACTCCGTATAACAATAGGGTTTCGAAGAACTTTAACATAACTCATTAGCATGTAAATTCACTCGCTTCTGTATTTCCAAATGAAACAAGCAAACAATTATACAATGATAACATTAATTGATGTACATTTCTTGCGCATAATATTTAGGCTAATACTGTATTAAACATAGGTAACAATAAAATTATTGTTTATTAATAACAATAAAGGTAATCTTAGAACTTAAATGTTATATTTTGAAAAAAATCTTCACGGAAGAATAGTTTGAATATACCTGAATGACAAAATGCAATAGTTCACAAACAATATTCAGTGCAGTGCAATGTAATATTACATTGCACTATACTATTATTATTATAGTATAGTTTCAATATTATTTAAACTATACTATTTTACATTTAACTATATTAGACAACATTAAATTAAACTACACTACGTAAAGCTAAACTTACTATTTCACAGGTAACTTTATCTCGTTTATCAAAACTGTATACTTTATTACATTGCAGTAAAGTATCCTATATAGTACAAAATACACTAAAATTACATGTAACTTACCTTTAAATAATACCTCACCGTATTACACTAATCTTTATTATATTGCATTACAATGTGCGATTATAAAATAAATCCACATTTTAATAACGTAAAACCACTCCCATTACCAGTCTAAATTAATAGCGTCCAATGTGTTCAGCTGGTAATGAATATACGTCCAGAGTTCATCAGACTGAAAGGGCTTAATATATTTTACGCCATGAATTATATCCGCCCCATAGCATATGTTTCGTTAACAATAAAATCGTCATGAAATCAAATTTATGAAGCGAATTCTATTTCGCTAAATGCATCGTTAAGAACCACCGAATAAAACAATGATATGCTTTTAATATTTTTAGCGGATTTTCCAAATAAAAACTTATAGTTAAATTTTCCAGATGACGGGAGTTCAGGATTGGTAGAATTTTTTATTTTTCGTGATTAATCATTGAAAAACAACATTCATGCACCTTATACAGCGTAGAAGAGGCCACTTGTGCAAAAAGTATAGTTAGAAAAACAAATCAGAGTAGACAATTGGTTCCAACTGAAGCCTCACTATTTTGCTTAAACAATATTTTTGTTTAAAATTACAGTGCCCCAAATGGGATATTTTAGGAATGGAATTCGTTTTAAAACAGAACATAGGTCAAGTGTTATATCATTTTAACGTATTTTATAAAATGTGCCATTCTCTATGTAACGTTTACTTTTTTTAAACGCTCTTTGCGATGAACCAAAAGTGATTAAACTTAATAATAAGAGGTATTCAGTCTATTAGTTAAAAAAATACAGTAAACCTTACTGGTGTGATAACATCGACTAATAATATCTTGTATGATCAGAATCGCTCAGTTGGCGTTAGCACGGAATGGTAAATGTCATGGGTTCGAATCCCAGTATAGGTCCATGTTTCTTCATTTGTAATTTAATTAAACTTAAGTACAGACTTCAACCAACAGATCGAGTCAGAGTTCACTCAAGCCTAAAACACGTGACATACTTATTTTCACAGTACAAAGCACCACAGCAATTTTTTTCTTATTGGGAAACACTATAGTAGACGTGTGATGTAGGTCTAATTGATTAAAACAAAACGTGTACAAAATGATATACCTAATATAATAGTACATTACCTTATATTGTCAGTAACCTATTTTTGTGTATTTATTTGACGCGTTTTGGACGTCTATCCCATCATCAGAATATCTCATGAAAGGAGATCGTCAAAAAATTAAGTACAAAACACACAAACACATAAAATAACAACACATTTAAAATCAAAGGTATTTTAAAATGTGCCACTCACTATATAACGTCCACTTTTTTCAAACGTTCTTGGCGCTGAACCAAAAGTAATTAAACTTAATAATACGACTTATTCAGTCTATTTCTTAAAAAAATGCAGTAAACTGTACAGGTGTGATAACATCGACCAATATCTCGTGTTATAAGTGTGGCTCAGTTGGCAGAGCGTTACCATAAAATGGTAAAGGTCCTGGGATCGAATCCCAGTGTAAGTCCATGTTTTTGACTCCAATCAACAGATCGAGTCAGAGTTCATTATATCAAGGACACGTGACATAATTTGTTCACTGAACAAAGCACAGGAGCAATTTTTTCTTATTTGTCATTCTACCGACAACACCATTCCAGACGCCTCTTTTTGTGTATTTATATGAGGCGTTTTTGGAAATTTATCTCACCATCAGAATATCTCGTGAATGGATATCGTCAAAATATTAAGTAAAAAAAAAACATAAATACATAAAACAACAACACATTTAAAAACGCAGTTAATATATGCACACCTCATGGCTGACGGATGTCGACTGCCTGTCCGTTATCTGTGCGCATTCGGAACTGTTGTTTGCCGCGGGCTTCCTGGATTCTTATCGCTGTGTCATATAGGGTGTTTGAGTCGAAATTCAATTGGCCATTTAATAGTTGGTGTTCATTGTTTTTGTTTTATAATTTAAACGCCTTATAAATTTCGAACTCTTCCACAGCATTCATAAAATTTACCTTTGCTACAAATCTTTATAGGTTTAAAGTTTCTGCCGAAGTCGGTATAACTGATGTTTTTTTATCAATTAAATGTCGGACGTATTCGGACTTGTTATCCAAGATGGTATTTTTCGGAAGGTGCTATTTGAAACGTACCTTAAACGCTCTTTCTGTTTGGTCAATGTAGATTTTGTCACAGTTGTCGCAGGTTATTTTGTAGACGCCTGTTTGATCTTAAAGCGGTCTTGATTTTGTGGGTGGAGTAATTTTTGAATGTTGTTATTGGTGCGGAAGTTTATTGTTCTATTAATATTCTTAAAGGTGGAAGAGATTACCTTGGAAGAAGAATGCTGTTGAAAGAATACCTTGTGTATTCTGTTGACACAAAGAATGACTTTGCTTTCTTTTTCGGAGTTCTCTTGAATTTGTTAGTGTGTTTTGATAGCAGCTTAAAACTAAACTAGTCTAAGCTAATTAATAGTTTATTTTTTTAAATGGTATTACTGCTCAAATACTCATTTCGTTTACAAACGATTACAGTGGTAGCTTCTAAGAACAGATTACTTAAACAATTTAATAATTATAATGGATACACTAATACATTTGAGTTCGTGTATACACGATAAGAGTGGTATAAATAACTGGTATTTATATTTATAATTTTTTAATTCTGAAGTTATAAACATCCTTTATGCTACATTTAGATACACTTAATACATTTGCATGTGTTGTAATCGTCGATATTGGTTGATTTTCGAATGAGAGTAGTTCAACAAGATTAAAGAGGGCTTGAGCAATTATGCAATCTGTACTCTCGCTTTCAATACATAGCTTAGCTGATTGGTAATGTTCAAGAGTTGATACAATAATCACCTATTTAATTTTAATACCTCTCCTCTAAACTTCCATGTAAGCTATTTATCAACAGAATTTGCAATAATAGCTAATTCTGTCGTTGGAAACAATTGGCAGTTATAATTTTAAGGTTAAGTTTTCGTTTGGTGTAAACTAGATATGCTGGTTCTTTTTAACCTCGTAACTTTTGTGTTATCGTTACTTAATAATTTGGTTTAGATATTTAATATTATTTACCGGTTGTAAGGTTTTTTTTTGTTTTCAAAGCATTTCCACCATGTAAGGGTTTTTTTTACAAAACTTTAGACTTTGGTATTAATTTTGAATTAAATATCTAACTATAAACATTTACCTTTTCTATTGGCTCCACCAGAATGACTCAACTAGGGTACGTAATCCAGAGACTAGGTATTAACGATTACAGAGACATATGATTTAAAAATCCAAATATATTCATAAAATTCCTCCGAAATCTTAGTTACAACTGAATGTACAATTTATTAAATAATTAATTCATAGCCTAACATCAGGCTCCTTCTAACAACAATTAAATTCCAACAACAAATATTAACATTTCTCAAAACATAAAGTAGGCCCTCCAATGTAGAATGATTAAAAAGCAATTAAAGAATGAATTTATCTAATGCATTAATATCCCATTAACAGTGTAGTCACGTATTAATAAAACTTGGTTCAAATCTTTACTGTTAAATTGGCGTCCCGATTGCTTAACGACTCAAGGTGTGGCAGCTAACCCTAATGGCTCAGTCCCAATAAAACTAAATACAGTACATCTTAAGCTAAAGACATCTTAAGTACAGTAGGTCTAAGATTAAAGTGCTGATATATGATTCGTGTTTCAATTTAAATATTCTTACTCCCCGAGATCTGTCTTACAATTAAAAAGATACTAAAACTACTTACATTGGTATGAACATTTTCCTCCCTCTTTCACTTTCACTTAATTGATTCTATTTGAATGATTTATCCAAATTATGCCACCCGCACTTTACCACACATCGATTTACGACCCGACACTTTAAAATTTTCCAATATCGCCCAGGAATGGTTTTTTGAAGACAGAAAACCATGAAATATAGCTAATGGAATTAATAGGTGTCTTCTCCTTCATTGAAAAACTTGTACTGCCTTCTAATTTAATTTGTCTTCTTTTGTACATTTATTTCTTGATAATTATTATTTTTTATAAGTTCTTATCGGTTGCTGGTATTTACCAACAACCCTGACACGGTGTATAATATATAGGCTACTAATACAAATAAATTATAAAGTATGATTTTGCAGATAGTAACCTGGTTGGAGTTCGAAGCATGCAGAGAAATTTTCTATTTATTAATATAATTTTTGTAACCATTAGCGCACTTTCCAAACTGTTGAGGTACAAATCCCAAAACCGAAATCAGATTTATAAAGGCAATTCTATCCTGTTTGTTTCATCCCTTGTAGTTCAGGTGGATTGTTTGTTTTATATTCTTGTGATACTAGTATTGCAGTAGAGACTTGACTACAGTGCTTAATCTATTACTCCCGAAAGCTTCAAAACAGCTAGAAGGGATAAAGCCTAAAGGTTTAGTTGTTAAATCTACAGAGCATCGAGTTGTTGATTATTTTAGGTAATCCAAGTTTTATCAAGTCATACAATAAAAAGTAGTAATGTTTACAAACAATTGTATTTTAATTAATGGCTTTAACGTTTTAGTTTCTTGCTGATAGTCTGAAATTAATTATTAATTGTAGGGGCCTAATATACCACTTCTCCCGAGAGCAACCAATGGTCAAACAGTATAATGCGCAATCTTCTACTGGTTCCCTACGCTACGTATTAACAAAGTACACTCGGAGCATGCGCATAGACTGTCTAAGATGAATGAAACGGAGAGAGTAAACATAATTTTCACTCTATTTCTTCTTAACTGCCTATTGGAGTCAAATAAGGGGAACTGTTTTAGTTAGCGTCTCAATCAGGCCAACCCATACTACGTATACAAACAGTAAGCACTGCGCATGCGTCTAGAGAGCATATGATGCATTTAACATATACAGTAGAAACGATTCCCCTAATATTTTCTTTCAACTGCAAGTTGAAGTTGGAGAAGGGAAGGGTTTCACTCTTCGACTCTACGTTATAGCGTAACTGAACTCAAAGTTCTCTATTGACCTAGGCATAGATTGGTAATTCGATTAATCTAATAATGACTAGATTCGTAATCAAAATCTTTTGCGCGTAAAACTCGAACCTAATTTACACGGTACATTGAATAATTACAATGTAAACAAAAAATAACCTCAGTACGTTTCAAATAAATTAATCTAATAAATTACCATTAAAATGGTATAAACTAAATAAAATGGAATAAACAGGATTCTATGGTTTAAATAAACGTTTATCCAACCAAACTAATAAAATCCACAACCGTCGTATTTACACAAAAGAGCGATAAATTAAATCATTCATTCGGCAAAATCAACACATAAAACTGGCATTTCCGTTTGAAAATATCGCTGCAATGGATTATTGCATTGATCATAAGCCTGTATAATAAACTACAGTGATCCATCACAGACATCTGCAGGGCTAGGCCCCGGGAGTACATATTAAACTTGGTACGTTTCAATGCACATAAATCCGTTTTAGATTGAATGGTGTAATACGTACAATGTATGTATTATATCAAAATAAACAGATTATTCTTGTTTAAGCTATATCCGGTGTTATACGATTGGATTTTATGAAACTGTTTTTGTGAACGAATTATACATCATGTATTTGCTGTATCTACTTCAACTCGTTTACTGTTTAGGAGATTGAAGGTAGATTTTGACTTGGGAAAGAACGAGGGTACGAGTAGAAAGTTTATAAACGTCTTTCGAATCGTATTACAAACAACATATTACAAAGTCTCCACCAAAAGTTTTTGGAAATGTTTTATAAACAAATTAAGTTGCAAAATT
>JAGFPH010006492.1:31326-42995 GCA_018207615.1 Philaenus spumarius | reverse complement strand
GGGGATGGTTAGCGAAGCGGAATACTTTTATCTTTTAGGTAAATTTTTAATGAAACTTTAAACTAGTTAAAAAATTTATGCTAGACTTTTGTCAAGTAAAACATAATGTATTACGAATTCAATCATATTTGTCATAAGGCAGTTTTGGGACTGAAAGGTCTTGCTGCTGTTTTGTTTAGTTGGAGGTAGTTATAGGCCTTAGCTGAGATCACAAAATGTTATATTATATTAATCTAAATAATGGTGGTACCATTGACATCCTTTTCTACAAATATTTTTTTTGAAATCCAAAAACTGGCTTTGCCAACAGGGTTACCTAATATTATTTAAGTGTTTGAAGCTTGCACAATAATTTTTAAAATAAAAAATGCACATAATTTAATTTTCTTTGTAGATATTATTGTGTTAAGTTATAAGTGAAAAATTGTATTATTATCGACATGTATTTTTAGATTCGTTTATGTATGGGTGTGCATTGTGTTAGTGCTGATATTATGTATGCAAGGAATAAATTATTATTTATTATTATTATTATATATAAATCATCTTTTTATTCATTGTTTAACGCCATTAGTATAGATTTCTTATGAAAAATGAAAGTATGGAACATGATTTTCGTTTAATTTTGCATCACGAGTGTCCTTTGTATCAATAAGTGTCCTTATTTTATACCTGAGACCGGATCGTTTTGGATTTTTCGTTTCTGAGTTTGTTGATAAGTAAAAACATTGGCGTTTTAATGTAGCCAGTTTTTCATTTTTACTTTTCTAATGTAGAATCTTTAAAGACACAAGAAGAATCAAATAAAAACCTGTTTAAAAGGTTTTGTTGACATGATGACAATTTTTGTGGAGTTCAAAAGAACTCATTTAATATGACCTTTCGAAAACCTTAAATCCTAAAAAAATCTATATGAAAAAGTATTTAAGTAATTTTTTTAATATTCTGGCTTACACGTTTTATCGAATCTGAAGATTCATAAACTAGCCGGATTTATCGCCTTTTTCAATTGACTTTAAATTAATTAATAAATGTTTAATTTAATTAATATGAAATAGACAAAAAACCTGTTAAGTTTAATTTTTTAATAATGCACATAGATACATCTGATTGGTGTACAAAATTTAACAAAACAAAGTTTATAAAATACTTTTAGATTATGTTTGTAACTTTAATCAAAACTAGTTGTGAATTAATTATTTAAATTTATTCCTACTAATTAAGAAGAATACAACCACTCTACTTTTCACTATATGGGCCTATTCTTCTTATAATTATTTGTAGGCTCTGTACATTTAACATGTTGAAAATCCGTAGTTATATATTTTTTTGTTTGTATGCCTAAGTAGTTTCTTTTAAAGAACGAAATATAAAAAAGGATTGAACAAAATAATATACATTTTCGACTACTACTAACCTCAAAACAGATTATATAGCCTACATTAGTTACAAAACTGTTTTAAAATACCGATTCACGTAGGCACTTCAAATTTATTATTTTGTAAATACTAAAATGGTATTAGGCTATGATATAATCCTTATAACGTACACATCGCCCAAGTTAAAAATCCCCTCAGCATAGTTAGGTAAGCCTAGATTGTGTTTGTTGTTTTTAAATTGTATTTTTTTAAATGATGTATTTCTTACGTGTATCTAATTAATCTGTCTTTGGATTTTCTCATTGGCTTACTAGAAAGAGTATACCTTCAAGTTACTCACGATAGTTTGATTATACAATATTTAATTACTTCACTCCACCCCGTTTTAGTTCGTTTGCTAAGTTTAACATTCACACGTCTCTGTGAGGAATGCAATAAGCAGAGTTAACTGTCTGGAATCGGAGAAATTTCATTAACATCGGCCGTAATTACTTCCAGCAGTTAGGAATATGTAGAATGTTTAATGCATACTTTAAGGTAATATAAGTTAAGGCGAGTTCACACAGTGTCTCTACGTCGCTGACCTGCAGTTTAGTAATTAAATGTCAAGGAATTAGAAATAGTATGTAGTGTAGTATGTTTTAGTGGTTCGATATTACATAAGAATTAAAAGTTAGAAGCGGCTAAAACAATAGAATATTTAGACTTTGAAATATTATGGAAAGGATTGAAAATTGTATATAATATTTTGTTAAAAAGGTTTATTAACAGGACAATAAAATATAAAGTGAAAAATAAGTAATTCAATTTGTTATTTTATTTGATTTATTTTTTTTTATTCCAATTGCTAAAAATATATTTTATTTCCAGTTTTGTTTTTTGGAAATAACTAAATCAATTGTTTTGTTCAATTTGTTTTTGGTGTAAAATAGCTTTGGTTTTATTGTTTTATAAAAATTAATATCCTACCTATTAAAAATAAGCAAATTTTAACTAAAACTGCTTTAACAAGTTAACTATTTGATGTACAGCATTTATTAATATGTAGTGTATTCCATTCCTGTCGTTTGGGTTGACGTTCAAAGCACGCATTATTCTGCTCTGAGTGGTTCGATACTACAGAAGTATTAAAAGTTAGAAGCGGCTAAAACAATACAATATTTAGACTTTGAAATTTTATGGAAGTGGATTGAATTATTTAAATAATATTTTGTTAGAGGTGGGAAGGTTTATTAACAGGAAAGTCAAATATAAAAGGAAAAAAAAGTATTTAATTTTGCTATTTTATTTGATTCGTATTTTTTTTTTAATTGGGTGTTGAAATAACTAAATCAATTGTATTGTTCAATTTGTTAATGTGGAGTAAAATATCATTGGTTTTATTGTTTTATAAAAATTAATAACCTACATAGTAAAAACAAGCGAATTTTATCTTCAAACTGCTTTAACAAGGGAACTATTTGATGAACAGCATTGATTAAAATGTAAGTATATTCGATTTCTGTCGTTTGGGTTGACGTTCAAAGCACGCATTATTCTGATCTGAGTTTAGATAAAATTATTCAAACTTATATTTTACATTAAGCCTATGTTTAAATCATTCCTTGAAAGGAATACAAGCAGATCAAGTAATTTATATCACAATCTCAGCCATCAGCTATAATAACTTCAACAATAATGTTAACCATTTAAAGTTATGAGAAATAAATAATTCGACCACACAGCTGAATCGCTGACGTGAGTTGAGAGCAAATTTTCAAAATTAAGGTTATATGTTTTAGGGTTTTAACCAGCTATTAGGGAAATTAGGGATCTACTCACGAAGGTTCTGAGTAGCTGCCTATGTGTACGAAGTATATATTAGTAGAATTATTTTGTACCTAAGCCTCCTGTAAAGTTTAAAAAGCTCTTTATCTACGCTTGTCAGAAAGTGGAAACAATTTTGTTTTAAAATACTGAGTATTCTAAAACTTTCATAAAATATACTTTTCAAATACAATGATTTTAGTCTTTAGATTTTTTGTTTGTAAAAAATATATCTTCTTGTGTTTTAAAGTTGCATACCCCAGAACATGGGTATTTAGTGGCGTTCAGTCAAATAAAATAAATGTTAAATTTGTTTTGTAATTTCTCTGAATATTAAACGTAGGAAAGCAGTGTTCATTCTGTTCCAAATTGAGAAATTAATTTGACAAACGTTTATATTGAATTAAGTGACCTACTATCATTACTTAGTGGATCTTCCTTTGTTCACCTTAAATAAAGTGGTTTAGGTTGATTTATTGAACATAAATTTTGTACTTTACTGAGTGTATTTACACTACATGATTTATAAAGTAGTCTATTTGTTTCAGGACGTCACTTCTGAACCTACGCTTTTTATTAAGGTATGATTTAATATTTTATAAAGATAATATTTTAATATTACTATAAAGATCATTTTAAGTTGGATTGATTTGTTTGCTTGTTGAACTTATTGCATGGTTGGTCTGTATAATATAAATTATTGTTTAGTTTTATTTAAATTTAAATAACCGAATTATTTGATTTTATGTGCAATTATATAGAATATTTAGATTTTTTTACGGTTTATGATTTTATATAACGTAACGGCAGTAAATTAACACAAAAATGAAATATTTTTGAAATAATAACAAGTTACCGTATGTGTAGGTTCCGTCACGTGACTTCTGTTTCCTTACACCACTTATGCGTTTAGGAATTTTTATTTCATCATCAGAATTTTTTTTTTGAGTTCGTTAATAAATTAACAAAATTAAAAAGCACACAAACTCATACACGAAAAACACATAACTTTACCCGACACTTTAATAACGTTGCAACTGTGTCTGTGCCCTGTGAAAGAACTTGGCACAGTTATAGTAATAATTATACATTAATTATTGTAGATGCTACAAAAAACATAAACACATAAAACAACAACACATTTAAAAACACAGTTAATATATGTACACCTCATGGCTACCGGATGTCGACTGCCTGTCCGTTATCTGTGCGCACTCGGAACTATTATTTGCCGCGGGCTTCCTGGATTCTTATCGCTGTGTCGTATAGGGTGTTCGAATCGAAATTCAATTCGACATTTTTAATAGTTGGTGTTCATTGTTTTTTTTTTTTTTTACTTTAAATGCCTTATAAATTTCAAACTTTTCCATATCGTTCATAAATTTACTTTTGCTACAAATCTTTATAGGTTTATAGTTTCTGCCGAAGTTGGTGTAACTTTGGTTTTCACCAATTAAATGCTATGTGTAATTTGGACTTGTTACCCGAGACGGTATATTTGGCATCTGCTATTTAAAAGATAGCATTAAACGCTCTTTTTGCTTGGTCAATGTAGATTTTGTCACAGTTGTCCAGGATATTTTGTAGACGCCTGTATGATCTTCCAGCGGTCTTGCGTTTTGTGGGTGAAATAATTTTTGAACGTTGTTATTGGTGCGGAAGGCTATTGTCATATTAATTTTCTTAAAGGTGAAAGAGATTACCTTTTGAAGAATGCTGCCGTATTCTTTTGATACACAGATTGATTTTGCTTTCTCTTTCGGAGGTATTTTGATTTGTTAGTGTGTTTTGATAGCAGCTTAAAACTAACCTGATTTTAGCTAATTAATAGTTTATGCTTTTAAATCGTATTACTGCTCAAATATGCAATTCATTTACAAACGATTACAGTGGTAGCTAGTAAGAACAGATTTATTTAAATAATTTAATCATGATGATACACTAATACATTTGAGTTCGTGTATACACGACAACAGTGGTAGTAATAACTTATATATATATCATTTTGTAATCCTGAAGTTATAAACAAACTTTATGTTACATTTAGATACTCTTAATACATTTGCATGGGTTGTAATCGTCGACATTGGTTTATTTTCGAATGAGAGTAGTTCAACAAGATTAAAGAGGGCTTGAACAATTAAGCATGCTTCTATCTGTACTCTCGCTATCAATACATAGCTTAGCTGATTGGTAATGTTCAAGAGTTGATACAATAATCAGCTATTTAATTTAATACCTCTCCTTTAAACTTCCATGTAAGCTATTTATCCATTAAATTTCCATTTTACAGCTGGTTCTATCCTTGCAAACAATTTGCAGTTAATTTTAAGGTTATTTTTCGTTTGGTTTACTCCAGGTATGCTGGATCTTTTTAACCCTCTGAACACTTGTGTTATCGTTACTTAATAATTTGGTTTAGATATTTAATATTATTTACCGGCTTAGGATATGATTAGTCCTTTAATAAAAATGAGCTATAAAGTATGATTTTGGAGATAGTAACCCGGTTGGAGTGCGAAGCATGCAGAGACATTTTCCATTTTTTAATATAATTTTGGTAACCATTAGCGCACGGTCCAAAATAATTGTGCTCTCCAGTGTATACCTGTTGAGGCACAAATCCCAAAACCTGAAACAGGTTTATTAAGGTAATTCTGTTCTATTTGTTTTATGTCATGTAGATTAGGTGAATTGTTTGTTATTGATTCAATGCAATGCCAGTATGGTAGTAAATAGAGACTTGACTCCAGTGCTTAATATCTATTAATCCCGAAAGCTTCATAACAGCTAGAAGGGATATAGCCTACACGTTTAATTGATTAAATCTACAGAGAATCGAGTTGTTGATTATTTTGGGTAGTCTAAGTATTTGGCAACACGGCAGCGCTCCACCCCACTGCTCTAATGGGATAAAAACATGATCATTGTTTTTATATCTGTAACATGCTTGACCAGCAAAATTGGATAAATATAACTAGGAAAATGTAATCAGTTTTAAGTGGTATATTTTGACCTATAGGTACACATCATTTCAACACATTATCTAGCAAAATCTACCATTAAACATATGTTTTATGTCAATTAATTAGTTTTATATTGCCGTCACTGAAAAAACGAAAAAGTAAAAAATTAAAGATCATCTATAGCAACGAGCTCTATTAAAGAGAATGACAATCAAGCAATTTTCAGGAGATAGTTAAGAAACTTTCCATTGTTACAATGTGTTAGAAATGAAATTAAATGAAAAAATGCTTTATTTTGCAACAAAAATAGGCTAACACAAGATTTTAAAATTATTAATAAAATATTTCTACACAATAAACTTACAATATATTTTTGAATTTTGAAAGCATAGCTGATTAGGTTTTCTGCTTCGTTGGATAGTCATTTTCACAAATAATAACACAAAAAAATTACATTACAATCTTTTGTTGTCTTAAAAACTAAACTTAATAAGAAACAAAAAACTTTAAAAAACATGTACTTAAAAACAAATCTGGACGTCTAATATTTGAGTAAAATTTAATCTTAAAAAATTATATATTTATTAAATTACAAAACTTGAAAATATCTTAAAAATTTTGAAAATATCTAGAAAACAAAAGTTTAAAACTTATAAAACATACCCGATAAAAATTAGAAATTAAATTCTTGAATTAAAACCCATCTGTATTGCCATAATCGTGCCCATTTAAATATTTTAAAACCTCTTCCTTACTTAGTTCAGGCGTTTTGAACCACATAAATCTAAAATCCTTTAAAATTGGACATTTTCCTATAAAACGGTATGTATCTTCGATATGATTTGAATTACAAAGAGAACAATTATAATTTTGTTCCTGACACAAGTTTTATAATTAAATGAAGCAAATCCCAACTATACTTGAAAACCCACCCAATTAATTTTGAATTCTATTCCTATCTAAACTAAGTTTTAACGCCGAGGTGAAAGTCTACCTTTCTGTAAAAGTCATGGTAATGACTTGTCCTAGCTGCTTGTATATTGGATACATTTCTGCCTAGCATCGTCCCTTATCGAATGCCTTAAAGGTCATCAGTTTATTAGAGTTTTATCGAAAGTGTTTTAGTTTTTAGCCGTTTTTCTAAAACATGCATTGTTCAACATGCATCTAATAATACATTGTTTTAATTGGTAACATGAAATCTTTCCGTATCTAACTAGAAACAAATGTTAAATTTTTGTAGTCCTAGAATTATGACAACCTGGATTTTAAAGCTTCAATATTTTTTTTACTTTTGACTCAAAAAGATTTATTTGGCGAAAACAAGAAGTTTTTAAATAAAAACACTACATTGTTAGGAACGTTATAGCTGGATATGTTTTGCTAAAGTTAATAGAAGCCTGTTCAATATCTCAACATTTTATGCCGCCATTATTAGGGTATAAAATAAAATAAAAAAAATAAATTCCTATTTTTACCGGATATTTGTTGATGTTTTATTTTTGGACTCGGAAACGGTTATTTCACATGAAGTAAATTTTGAACACTAAATGGGAAGGGGTTAGTGGGAGGGTCAGTATATTTGGATCGAAACCTGCAACCATTAAACAAAACACCTTATAAAAAAAAACGTGTAGAAACGACCAAATTTGGGTGTAATTTTGCATGCTTGTAATGTTATTGTCGTGTATCTAAATTGCCTAACCTACGCCGTTTTCTTTCCCATTGCTACTACAGTTTGCGTTTAATTTATTGACCAGTAAATAGCTTCCTTCTACCTTCCGGCCGATAACAACTTACGTCTTCCGTTTGTTTCTACGAGTTTACCTTAACGTTACCGATTATGTTCAAGACTATTTTGTTTACTTTTTAAAATATATCCACAGCGCAAAACCAAATCCAGAAATGATTATAAATTGAATGCTCAACACATATTTTCACTGCAATTTCCAATCACATTAAGTGGTATCATTATATTTAGTAAATCATTTTAAATTTGACGAATATGAGTCTCCAACTTCATTTGTAATGTCTATTTTTGTACATTTTAAAACATTGAATTTAAAAACTTTTAAAAGTATATTGAAAGTAGGATTATTAGTTAGAAATCTTTTCAATGAAACTAATTATATACGCTTTAGCAAGGTTTAGACTGTGTCAAAATATACCCGAACAACAGTTTATAATTTTATTATTTTATTCCCTCCGTGCTTGTTGCACTCGCATAAATGTTTTTAAATTAAATTAACGTAGCTTATGTTGTAGGTAAAACTTTTTATTTAAATAAGAGGTTAATTTAAAAACTTTTGTTACAAACACTTTATACAATTTCCATTCTGCCTCTGTCAATGTTTACTATCTATAAAATAAACTAATTTTGAAATGTTTTAAAAGGGCGTAAACTCTCAAAAGTTGTTGACTGTGTGTTCATGCGATTTTACTACAAAACCTTCAATATTATGGTATACGTGGGAAAGAGAAAACATAGATTTTTATAGATTCTTTATAGTGAGAGCTGTCAGAAATCTCACCTTTCTATATGAAAAACAGTCCTTGGAGGTGTTCCTCAGAGTTCAATATTGGGACCCCCATTCCTATTCTTCATTTATGTAAATGATCTAACTCAAATGTTTTAACCGCTTTTCCCATAGTATTACTTTAACAGTAGTAAGCAGAAATCGTACAGATTTGGTTGATTCAACAGCGTTAGCCATGTATATGGCGGAAGATTGGTTCTGTGTAAATAACTTAAAACTTAGCGTGACCAAAACTAAAATAGTTATTTTTGGTCTACAGTGGAATAATAAATTACATGCAATGAAATAATCCGAAACACAAATAATGTTACATTTCTTGGCATTACCTTAATTGCAATTTTAAATTGGAAAAGTCACGTTTCAGGTCTGGCTGAGTCACTTGCCTCTGTTCGTTTTACTCTAAAAATGATTTCTTTTGTGACTAGTTTAAAATCAGTAAAAGTCATTTATTTCGAATACGTCGGTTGTCGGCTAAGATATGGGGAGTCATTTTGAAAGAACTCAGTTGAGTCAACCTAAATATTCCGGACACAAGAAAAGTGTTACACTACATCTAAATTATAATTAGTCTTGTATTTTTTTAATTTTTGTAAAACAATATTATTTTAACTTTCCTTTGTATTAATTTTTAAAACTTTAAGTTCACAAATAACAGAGATTTGTTTTGGCATAAAAATAAATATGCGCTCAATACTCGTAAAACTAATTGTAGCGACATTTTCTCATTTAGTATTGGACTTCGACTGAATAATGTCATAGAATAAAAATCCCCAGACCATGTGAAAACTACGCAATGTGTTGTTGTATTTTGAACTGGGTTGCAAAAGATGACGAAATTTATGTTTTATATTACGTCAATAATATTTAACAATTAGGCTCCAGGCAGAATTCGGTGCATCTTATACCACGAAAAACAATATATCATTGTCATCTGTCACATCCCGGTTCAAAACATGTAGTCCCATAAGAGCCAATGTTAAGACTATCTAGTCGCCCAGACTACTCGCATGGTCATGATGTAAATGGCTTTTATTGTCACGTTAATATGAAACTATAGGTACATTGAAATTGTATCACAGCATTGAAGTATTGAAGTAAATTGAAGTATTACAGCATTACATATTGTGTAGTGCAATGTACATGCCATAAAGTTTTAAATGTTTTATGTATATCTAAATATTTTCTAAAAAGGTTACGATTACCACATCCCCATTCAAACTTACGGCGTGTTATTAATGTTATTAATCTGTTATATTCTTCCTCCGTTCATGAGTCATTGTTTGATGCAAATGGATCTAGAACTCATAACTCTTAACATGATACAAAACTAACTAAGCGTTCGTCATCAGTGTCGCTACAATGGCTTCTTGCGAAATTTGCTAATGATCTACGATGATTTACCACGATCCTGTGCCAATGATCTCCAACTCTGGGTCCCAATTAGTCCTAATCACGCCTCACAATAACTTAGATCTCCCTTTCCGTGATCTTTCTGGTCTTTCTGTAAATACTCTTTTCGTTGGACGTGTGTCTTTCATAATTATGGACCTTGTGAAGGACATTTCATTTTCTAATTTTAGAAGAAAATTAGACAATGCTAGGTCTATTTTTACTAAAATTAAAACAAAATATTTTGAATGCACTTACGGTCGTCAAAATACAATTTTAGAATTAATATTTTTTAGATATTATCTTTTATCTAGGCTATTATCCATTCATATTTAACGACTGGAAGTGAGAAAGATTCCTGAAGAAGTTAATAGCAGCTGCTAGATATTAATAATGGTGGAAAAGCAAAATAACGGTTGGATCGTAATATGTTTATATAAACAAAAGTAAAAAACTCAACCAATATAAAGTAAATACGAATTAAGCCTAATCTATGAGTAATAATAAAAAATAAAAAAAACACACTGCAATTAGTGGAGCTTCAAATATAATTGTAGAAACAAAATTAGAAAGCTGGTATCCGAAGTCAAGCAATGTTAAATATTTCTGCCACACCTCTCAATTTGGAATGGTGTTTAACAATTATATAATATGTGTATAATATGTATATATATACAAAGAAAGATAAGTACAGGCATATAAGTATATTTAAAATTAGTGAACAATTTGTATATACAACTTTTGCAATAATATAATAATAATTTTAGCATGAATCATTCTAGTCCACCGATACACAATTGGTCAGCTTTGTGTTTATTTTGCACAACACGGTGTAGCAGATGTTCAATAAGTACTGTGGGGAATTTAAACAATTAGAAACACTGAAGCCCCAACGACAAGTTTGGTGAATAAAACTATACAAATAAACTGAAAAACATTTATTGATATAGTTATTCTAGTTCCCTGGTGTACATTTCGGTAACCAAGTTACCATCATCGGAGGGTTCTAAGTCTAAACTGTGTGTGGGACCTTTTAATTTGTACAGTATTACGTTTTCGATTACGTTTTGTATTACGTTATATTATTTGCCTTTTTAAATAATCTCAAACGTCTCCGTGTAAATTGGTTTGAAATTTGAATTTAAAATGTTTTAGAGGCTCAAACATCCTGGTGGTAGGAGATGCAATAATAACTCCCTTTTAAAAACACGTGGAAATGACAAGTGTTATCAAGTCATACAATAAAAAGTAGTAATGTTTACATAAAATTTTATTTTAAATCATGGCTTTAACTTTTTAGTTTCTTGCTGATAGTCTGAAATAAATTATTAGGTAAAGAATACCACTTCTCCCGAGAGCAAACAATTAGTAGAAAAGTATAGTAAAACGTATTCACCTAATGTACAGTGTCATACTGTACAAGCGTCTACTGATTCCCTACGCTACGTATTAACACAGTAGACTCGGAGCATGCGCGTAGACTGTCTAAGATTATCGAAACGGAGAGAGTAGACATGATTTTTCTCTACTTCTTCTCAACTGCCTGTTGGAGTCAGGTAAGATGCACTGTTTCAATTATCGTCTCAATTAGG
>JAGFPH010006492.1:18725-31316 GCA_018207615.1 Philaenus spumarius | reverse complement strand
TATAGTAGAAACGATTATCCTACAATTTCTTTCAACTGCCGGTTGAAGTCGAAATAGCTTAAGCGTTTTACTTTTCGACTCTCCGTTATAGCTGTAACTGGACTCGAAGTTCTCTATTGTGCATACATTGACCTTCACATCGATCGATCAACCTTCATTCGATAAATCTAATAGTGACCAGATTCGTGATCAAGATCTTTTGCGTGTAACACTCGGACCTAGTTTACACGCTACATTGAATCATTTTACAAGGTAAAAAAATAACCTCGGTACGTTATTAATCTAATAAATCAACATTCAAGTTTAATATATAACTAAATAAAATGGAATAAACAGGATTCTATGGTTTAAATAAACGTTTATCCCACCAAACTAATAAAATCCACAACCATCGTATTTACACAAAAGAGTGATAAATCATTCATTCGGTAAAATCAACACATAAAACTGGCATTTCCGTTTGAAAATATCGCTGCAATAGATTATTGCATTGATCATAAGCCTGTATAATAAACTACAGTGATCCATCACAGGCATCTGCAGGGCTAGGCCCCGGGAGTACATATTAAACTTGGTACGTTTCAATGCACCATAAATCCGTTTTAGATTGAATGGTGTAATACGTACAATGTATGTATTATATCAAAATAAACAGATTATTCTTGTTTAAGCTATATCCGGTGTTATACGATTGTGTGTTATGAAACTGTTTTTGTGAACGAATTATATGATTCTGCATTTGTTGTATCGACACGTTTACTGTTGGCGTACTCGAATACATTTTGGTTGTTATTACAGCTTCATTTTTTAATCTCATAAAAATTTCACAAACTAATGATTTAATCTTTATTTTATGCTAATTTACTATTTATAAACTTTGTGAAGAGAAAGAGAGATGGAAAATTAAAGGCCGTATATGAATTTATTTTACTGGTTTTAGCTAGTTATCTGTGAACAGAAAATGAGAGTGCGAGGGAGGGTGGTGAGAGTGAGGAGAAAGGAAGAAGAGAGAGGAAGGAGGACAGGGTGAGTAGGTGGGGTGGAGGATTAGGTAAATCGAGAGGGAGAAATAGGAAGGAATGGGAGGAACAATATTAATTATTTACTTTATATTTTGGGTTAGGTGATGACTATCCAGTCCTCAATTCCACCTAATCTCAGAGAGAGAGAGGGAGAGAGGGGGAGTGAGGGGGGAGAGAGAGAGAGAGAGGAGAGAGAGGGAGGAGGAAGGGAAGAAGAGAGAGGGAGAGAAATGTAGGGTGGGTGAGAGGTGTTTTTTTAATTTTTGTAGCCATTAAAAAACAGTACGCAATGGAAAAACCTAATAGCTTTAAAATATTACAATTATAAAAAGTCTGGATGTGAGTTCAATTTTAGATATAAAACAAAATTACCTATCAGTCGTTTCCATAGTGCTATTAGCTCAAAATATCTACCTAGTGTCCCTAGAACCGAAAATCACCTTTAATCTGAAATTAATACATCTACCTACATCAACAATTACTTCCACACTGATTATAGAATATTGAAATGGAAAATCTCGATCGGGTCCGTTATGGGGGAAATCGTACCATGAAGGTAGAAATAAGTAAAGTTATTTAAAAAAAAGATAAATAAATTTAATTCTCTTAATGTTCAAGTTACTAAACTTTCTAAAAATAGTACCTACAAGTTTTGTTTAAATGGTTTTTGGTATCATCAACAATTAGCTCATAGTGTGAACAAAATAGTTGAAGGACAAAGAAATGCATAACGCCCATAGTAGGCACATTGTCAATATCGTTTTAAGTTAAGACACCTTTTAATACTATCCAACGTTTTTGTCTGTAACATTATTTGATTCCAACCCATTCTGAAAATGGTATCCAAAAATAGTCCACCGAAAAATATCGTTGTAAATCTTCTGAATATTTGTCTGAAACTTATTTCTATAACTGAAATACATCCGTTTAGTGCTTAGCTTATGGACATTTTGAAATCTACCTACTTAAGATGGCAAAATGGAGCTACAAAGCGGTAACACATGGACGATCAGACACAACTAAACTAAGAACAACCGTCTCTAGTATAATTTCTATACTTCAAAGAATTTTCTACAACTTTTACAATTTCTAAACCTTTTTGCAGGCTGAAAATTAATACCTCATAGTTTAAAATTTATTATTTATGCAAAGATACATATCAAGCATTTAAAATCAGATTCCTTACACTCTTCTTGAAAAAAAGCTCTTAAATTGTTCCTATCATTCATTTGGTATACGGGAAGTTAACGATATTTCAGTTTTGACATTCAGTCAACGTCTTTTGCCTAAGCGATATCAATGATTTGTATAAAAATGGAAGCACTCTATCCATTGATGACCCATCAATTCTTTTATTAAATAATATTTTGTTTTGTTAAAAATGATTTTAGAAATTAATTGTTTACCAATTGAGGCAAATAAGCGACAAGAGCACATATTTGACCGTCAGCTGTTTAAATAATAGTCAGCTGATTTTATTATAAAGAAAAAAAATCTAAAGATTCTTTCATATTGACCCAAAAGCTTACTATCCACTTGTAAATGATAGTAAAAATAACTAATAATTAGAGATTTCTTATAGGACTTATTTTCTTCTATTGTTCTCGGTCTTTATATAGCATATATTATTTCTCAAGGCCATTTTTTTGTCGCTACGCCATAACTTCCTTAATACATCATTAAGTTACATGAATGAGGCATAATTTTAAAGCTTTCCTTAACCGCTACACCAGAAAAATAGACAAACAGCTTAAAATTCATGTTTTAATAACAAAAATTGATTAAAAAAACTTGTATATTATACTTTGTATGTTCCTAATGAAAGGCGCCATCTATTAACCATATGTTTGACTAGCATGACAGCTGTTAGTTAGATTGTTTACACTGTAAGATTATATAGGGAAACTGTTATTTATTATAAACCAATGTAAATAAATAAACTTAAATTAACAGGATTAAATCAACGTGTTAAATCAGGTAAATGTAGGCCTACTCCGAACTTGCGAAATATTCGCACGGGTCAGCTAGTTTTTAATAAATAAGCTAAACAAACATTACTATTATTATTATTTTTAAGGTTAGCCCTGGACAAGTGTGAAACGTTTCAAAATAATTTGCACTTCTGTTATATCGTATACTCATTAGATTTATAATTTTATAGTAAACTGTTAAAATTAGATTTTGTCATGGATTATTATTTATAGTCTTAGGTTTGAAGTTATAAGATTTGTGTGTGGAGGAAGGAGGTGGCGTGCAAAGCGTGCAGGATGTTTATGATTAAAGTTTATTTGTAATTTTTGTATCTTGTTCTACAATTTATTTTTTAGAATCTAAAGCTTTGTATTTTTGTAGACGGAAACAGTTTGTAGCAAATTTCATCACAGGTTAATTTCATGCAAGATCGAAACTAATAATGAAATCTGCTTCAGTAAAACGCACTGCGTAGCTTTTCCAATTACACGCACCGTGTACGCAATAGCCATTGTTCTGTTTTAAATGAGCACTAAAACACACAATACATCACAAACTGTATTACCTCAAGCTGCATTATAACAACCCAATTCATCCACTAATGTTTTCAATATGATTATATTATACCAGGTTGGGTTTTATTTATAAGGCACTGAAAACCACTTGAATAATTAAACATTAACAAACAAATTTTGTAGTATTTTTCTAAACTCTAAAACGTTAGAAAACAGTAAAAATTAATACAACTTGTTTTGTAACTTTATTCTAATAATTTTCATATATATGTGGGTAAGTCGTTCTTTCGCGATAATGTAAAACAAGGTTGATCTACTATACTCTGCATTTCATGATGTGTAAAGATTACTAACGAATTAAACAAAGTATGTGATTGTCAAAGTGTTTGCTTGGCCGTTTTAAAAATTATGTAAACTTGCTCGCCAGCAATGACCACTGACGAGGTTTTGTATTTTTTTTTACTGAAGCTGACAATATTCTTGTTGCATATCCTCGGCGTAAGGCTACTTTCACACTATCAACTGTTTCCAACGGCACACAACTGCGAATTGCGTGGCGCGGTGGTTCACACTATTATATGGATAATTATTTTTAACGATCAAGTTATTGAAGTGTAAATTTCTATAGGCTATCCGCGTCCAAAATATTTTGCGGGCGGTGAATCGGATTTTACCGTCACGCTCTACCATAAATAGTACTCATGTGTATAAAGCTGAGTATATAGTTTACTTGGTAATACTTCTGAAACGGAAATTGTACTTCCTCATTTTGTAAGTTGTGTTAAAATAGTTTACTTGGTAGTACCTCTGAAATGGACATTGTGCGTCCTCATTTCGTAAGTTATGTTAAAATAGTTTACTTGGTAATACATCTGAAATGGAAATTGCACTTCCTCGTTTTGTAAGTTGTGTTAAAATAGTTTACTTGGTAATACCTCTGAAATGGACATTGTACTTCCACATTTTTTAAGCTGTGTTAAAATAGTTTACTTGGTAATACCTCTGAAATGGACATTGTACTTCCACATTTTTTAAGTTGTGTTAAAATAGTTTGCTTGGTAATACCTCTGAAATGGAAATTGTGCTTCCTTATTTTGTAAGTTGTGTTAAAATAGTTTACTTGGCAATACCTCTGAAATAGACATTGTGCTACCTCATTTTGTGAGTTGTGTTAAAATAGTTCACTTGGTATTGTTAAAATAATGAAATTTCAGATTAAAACAATAAGACCAACGATTTATATTCACGCCTTTTACATTAGGCCAAAATAATTTCTTTCATCTTAAGCTGTATGTAAACTGAAGCTAAAAGTTCTTAAATTGTAAAACAATCTTAAAATGGTAAAAAGAGAAAACTAGACAAATAGAACAAGCCAAACATAGAAGTTTCAAAAGATCTTTTACTTTTATGCCCCAAAACTGTGTTATAGTTTGCTGGCTGAAGTGATGAATCTCACCCCTCTAAATAAATGTATAAAATGTATTTTAAATTCAATATTTAGTAACGAGAACATTGAAACACTTTTAGACTTAAATAAAGTTTCAACTTAACTTAAGTAAACTTAGGTCCAAGAAATTTCAGTTTTAGATGTCGAAATATAAAATAATTACTTTTCAATACAAACATACAAGTTTGCCTCTTGTATGTTAATGTGTTTAGAAATATTTAACATTTACATTTTTACTCGGCCGCCAATTTGAAAATATACAAGGAAAAGTGCTCATAGTTTATAACCTGATAAAGGTTTACATAAAATACTTTCACCGATTTTGAACTCATCAACATACCTACTTTTCAGATATTAGGTTTAGAAAATAATGGTGCATAAATTGAAAACAAAACTTTTTCTGATGCAGGTTTAAAGTACCTTCTTTTTTTTATCTAAGGAACGGTTCTACAAAGCATTTCCATAGCATTGCGGGACACTGTATTTAAAAATACAATTCTCACTAGTAAACAAGTGTATGTTAAACGTCAATTATATGCTGCGTTTTAAGTAGGTGTAATCAACTGTTTTAATTATTTGCTATCAAAGTGTATCGGAAAAGAATTTTGTTAGCAAATTTCCAAAAGAAAGATGAGCTATTTGCATTGACTCTTATGGTGAGACCTAATGTCATTGAGCACCGATTAGGGTACTCAGAACACGTATTGGGGTGACATTAAACATTTGTATATATATCCCCTAAGTCACCAAACAAAAGCCAAAAACTGGAAGTACTGTTTTGATTGGAAATAACAATTGTTTGTTATTTTTCATACTAGAATGATTTTTTTGTATAAGCAAAAAAAAAAAATATATATATACTAGATTATTCAGCACATTTAGTTTTTTCACATGACCTACTAGCTCGTCTGTTTTTCCCAAAATCGATCAAAACATAAAATAAGATACAAGTACCCGATTCAAAGTACGTGTGGGATTTTACAACTCGCTAAGTGAAGCAGTCCATAATCCAAGCCGCAAGGTCGATGTGAAACTCGCAAAGATTTTCAAACTGCTAACAAGTTCTACTAACTTATTTCGTAAACGTAGCGCTTTCGTGAATAGACCAATTACCCATATAGTTGGTTTGAACTTAAAAACATACAACCTTAATTTTGGAAATTTGCTTAACTCACGCCAGTGTTCCAGCTGCTTGACTCGGATTATTTAGTTATTACATTTGTTTCATTTTACTTTTAAGAACGACTAAGAGGGGTTTGACGTCCCTTGCAGAGAGGCGTTAAACTCACGTATCACTACTTTTAACTTTTTATTTTTTTTAAGGTTGGAAAACCTTGATGATCATCATCGAAAATAAATTTTTTTTTAAACTTGTTAATAACCTCATAAAATTTTAAAACTCATTTGATTTTGTTTTAGTGTTGTTGCTATTTTGTTCTTTTATTTTACTGTTAGTGTTTTTTTATTATTCGTGTTTTATTTTACGTTCATTGTTTAATCGTTATTATTTTGAAGTCTAAGGGGTTTGTTTTTTTCGCTAACTAATTTTAAAATCTAAAATAGTTATCTCTTTTGTCAATAATGTTTGGTCATGGCTGTAGAATTTATTTATTAAATCTTTAATAGTTAAGTAGTTTTAACTGATGCTATGGTTTGTTCGTTTTGATTTGACATAGGAAGATTGCATGTCTCATACCAGGCAATCTGGACCTAACCGGTAAAAAAGACGATAATTTAATTAAAACTCTATACAATAATAAAACAAAGTACCCTATACCCTATATAACCTTATAATATATATCTAATTGTGTTAATAATTAATTATATACAATTACTTTGAAGTATATTACTTTTTATTATATATAATCCTCAATTCTGTACTAAAAATTGCATTCACACTATAAAATACTAGTTACAATTAAATTTGAATAATATTAAAATAATGTAGGCAAGTGTTATAATTCCTTTGTATCAACCGCAATACTTCAAACAACAGACAGCTCGGGTCAAATAACGTTTTGACTGACCAGTGGGATTGGACTAAAAGCCTGCTAAATTAGTGTTTCCAAGCTGTTTCGTCTCATGCAGTGTGTGAAAGCTGTAGTCTGCAATATACAACGCAGGATAGAAACAAATGAAGCAAGGTTGGGTTTATTGCGACAGTTTATTCGATTCATTTTACGGTCTCTGTACGGAATTAACACAATCCCCACGCGAGACACTAAGCTTAAACAACATAAATATTTACAGTGACTTTATAGAAAGAATAAATGATTGTGTAATCTGTGGGGGAAACTAAAATACCCCCCCCCGTAAAACACGTTTGTTGTTAAATGTATACATAAGCTCGGAGCCTTAGGAAATCGAAAACTAAAATAGGGCTAGTAATGTAGCGTTTTTAAATCCTCACTACAATTTCATAGTTACTAGACTTGTAGGCTGTTATGAGTGTGTATGCGTAGAGTTGTTAGTTATAAAGTTCGTTTCCTCACTTTAACTTTTGTATGAGTTTATACAAAGGCCTCTTTTGGAACTTTTAACTAGGTCGTTAAACCACTATAATATTACTTATAACAGTTTTCAATAATTGTGCTCCTTCCCAAAAATGGGTACACAATCGGACGGGTACAGTAACACGGTTTTCTTTTACCGGAGTTATTGTGATTTTACAGATTTTCAATAACCTTTTTCATTTATACCGCCATGATACGATTTTGCCCAATGTAGAACTCAACCAATTCATCCCTGTGTCCTGTGTCTTATGTTTCTGCCGGGAGGTAAACGAGTTGTCTATGGTTTTGGGGTCCAACCATGAAACGAACAGCTGGGTAGATATTTTCAGAAAGTCTAATCGTGGTAACGACTGCAATGGTACTTTTTCGAAATATTTCTAAAATGCGTATGCCGAATTTTATCTCGAATATAAAGCAAGTGCAAAGTTCTAACTTGTTTGGTTAGACTTTTCATGTATGCACGCTATTTTGTTGACGTGAATATATTATATTATGCTACACCGACCTTGTTTGTACACCCAGCATAATCCTTGTTCTTCCTGGGCCACTTGTTAACCATTACACTAAATATTAAAAAAACTAAATCATCACCTATGAAGTTAATTTGGTTGCAATATGTTACCGTTTCGACTCGGCCATCAACAACAAAAATGTACAAAATTGAACAAGAAAAAAAATTGAATTCCCTCAGATTACCTTACGTTTCGCGAATACCGACAGCTCTTTGCTTCTTCAGAAACTATTTTTTGCCTTTGTTAATTGTGCATATCATTGCCGGTTCGGAACGATAGGGATGGGGATTAGTTATTTTGCATTTCTAATTTCTTATTTTATTTTGTTCACTACTAAAGGAATATAAACATGGGAAAACGAGACACTAGATTATGGAAAACAGTCAGCCATAAACGCCATTTCAATAACACTTATTTTTTTCCAGTTTGTTTCTTTTGGAACAATACTGGTAGCTTCACAGTTTATAGTATGATCATGTCTCGACTAAAAAAATCCTTACGTTTTTTTGTAACATGTTCCCGATTTTATTAGTCACTTGTATATAAAGACTTTAACTTTTAATGGAAAAAGAATTGTCACCACATTACTGTCAAATTGTCAAGAGAATTTATAAAAAAATATCCTTTGTAATATATGTTGTTTTTGAGGGTTTAGAACGTGTGACCCGATTTGAAAGCACTAATGGTAAATTTGGAGTTGATTATATTTTCTAAAGCTATCTCTATACATTAAACGTTGTTATCAATTCCACCCTTCCTAAAATTACAATGTCATTATGATCAGAGATGAATATACTTGGGATTCTTCTGGAACACATTGTGTTTGTATGCGTAATTTGTTTTACACTAAACTTTAGGATCTGAGTGCTTCCAATCTCCCCTATCTAACGTGGCTGTCCTTACCTGTAGCCTGTTCAGGCGCTGTCGCATCTCAAATTAGTATTCCATAACGTATATTTTATTTATATTCTGCACGGAGAAATAGTCACGAAAATTCTTCGCTTAAATAAAATTATAGATTGACATGTTTTATTGAAATAAGCAAAACTTTACAAAGTTTTTTTTTGTTTGTATGATTTGAAGTCTAGTTTTGGTTCCATTACTAAATGCTCGTTCCGAATAAAACTTTACTCAGCAATCGTGTGGACTGCAATCCATTTGGTCAATGTTGGAGATTGAAATCGATGTGTGTCCTATCACACTTTCCGTTCTACAGAGGTATACAGAGTGAGTATGTAATGCGTGGTCATAATTCGGAGGTAGTCATTTGAGCCAAAATACAGAAAAAACATTTTATAAATATATGTCCAGGGACCCTTCTTTTACCAACTAGCCGCCATTTCATTGTTTTTACAAAATAATTACTTACATCTTGAGGACGGCTTAACCGATTAAGTTAAAATTTTGCACGTTTCTCGTCAATGTAAATGACCTAGGTTAAAATATAATGATCTTCCAAGAATACTTTTCAAAATGGTGGCCATTTAAAAAATGTTATATGTAAATATATATAAAAAAAACATTGGTTGAGATTAAGATTACATGTTTAAAGGTATAACTTCTATGACCGATTTATATTTTGATCAGTATTAATATTAGAGAAGAATAAGGGTCAACAAATTACACAAATATTGTCAAAAAATTTTATATCATATTTTGAAATTGCATAATTATAATATTATAATATAATAATTATAATTATAAGTCAGAGTGAGAAGAGGGACTTGTGTCTACGTAAAAAGTTCGTGACGCGAGATTTCAGAAACATAGCCAAGCGAAAGTGCCCAACGGGCCAATAGAAGTTATCACTTCAAAAACGTAAGCTGTCATGAAAAACAAAAGGAGAAAATGTTGGGGCATGATTAGTTTTCTATGCAATGGTATGATCGTGAAAACTATCTATCAACATTTATCAATAAAGCAGCGTTAAACTTGATAAACTTTCCATGCCAGTTGATCAAATTAATTGCTTACATTAATTATTGTATACGCTTTGTTACTAAGAACGTTGAACCCGTCAAACTAATGAACTCTGTTTTACTCTTACCCTTTGTTCTTCATTTTACAGCTATACAGTTAGAGAGGAAATGGAATGGGCTTCTAAAATTTACACAGCCCGAGTTTTTTTTTTTAGATATTTTAGGAAAAGTTTTTAAATTGCGGCCGTTTTGCTACGGATTAGTGGGACAAGTTTACTACTTTTCAAATTTGGTCTTTACATTGAAGTGTAATGAACAAAATTTAAACTCAATCGGTTAAGAGAAATATTATTTATTAAAAACACAAATAAGCTTTTCCGGGCACATGGTTGCAGGAAGATTTTCTTTATTTTGACCACTCTGTGAATTATCTCTGAGCATTATAGAATCACCCTGACTAAATGACTTAATGCCATTCCAGTAGAGGCATATTCTTACGTACAGTTTTAAATGGATTCAGAAGATACAACCATAGATCATAAATAATAAATACTAATAATAATATTAGGTTATCCAAATACAATGATACAACTTATGTTGTACAATTGCTGTAAAACATGTTGTACTTAGTTCCAACAACTGCCGCTAGATCATGCTTGTATACAATATATTGATTATAATAATCAAATATGATAGCCTGTGTCGATTCGGGTTTACTTTGAAATGTAAAAGTACGTGAGTTGTTACAATTTATAGCGGATGTTATTTTTTGAGATTTTTATTATGGCTTTGATATTTTAAATGAATTGAATTGAGACGATTTTAGGTACTAGGAAAAATCTTTACAAAATGACTTATTTGGTTCTCCGTCAAATGCAAACAAGACACTGGACGATATGGTACCAGATCTCAGTGCAATAAGTGTTCATAAAAATATCTTGATTAAAAATTTTTTTTTAGTTTATAGTTCTTTTAAACTTTTAAAAACATACTATCGTAAGTATTAAAACTTTATTTGAAATATCAAATTCTGGTAAACATTTTTAACCTACTTAAATAAATAATTTATTTAATTATTATAGTTTAAATTTTCGACCTTTTTTTAAATGTATTAAAATATGCTTCAATAGAAACATTATACATTTCTTCTTAATTGTCTCATAAGTTTTTTTAATGAAATTTGTCGTCAAAGATTTTGAACAACCGATACGTTGAAATCAAAATAATGGACACCGTTTTACTGTTACCATTTATTCAATAGTTTTTACAATCATACCATTAGAGTGGAACTGAAAAGATCTCTTTACTTATTTTAATACAGATTTACTGTTTTTTAGTTATTTTCATTTAAAATGTTTAAATAATCGCCACTTCAAACAAAAACTTAACTATTGGAACAAATTTATTATTTTTTCAAAGTTTTACTTTGATGTGTAACGTGCAAAGTTTCAATTCATACGGTGAAGCCATTCTATAGAAATACATTATTTAGTAATCAAAACAAAATGGCGAAAGGACGATGGACGATAAAAGAAGCAATTCCGGGGATATTTTTATTGCGAGATTTTGTTTGTTTATTTTAACCCATATCATCACCCTGATTTATCTCCTCGAATTACAGAATTACATGAACAGAATTTGTCTTAAAGTTGGTGGAAAATATAATTAAATCTACAAATACTTTGAAATAAAGTTTAGACATATTCGCATTTTAAAAAGTGATATTTATTTGTAATTTAAAAACATAGATTAGCTTATTGAAGATTTTTCTGTTGGTACAGTAATCAGCTGTTTACTATAATATTGCCGCAAACAGCTGATTACACATTTTGACATATTTTTTTGCTTTTCTAATGTATAGGTTATATTTGTGTTTAGGAGTAGGCCTAAGTTATACTGGTATTTTATAAACTTAATTGTAGTACCTGTCAGCTAATAAACTTAATAATTTGACTTAGTTTGCGTGTGAAGCACGCTGGGTCTCCACTTAATGTGTTTAAGCAGGACACATTTTTAGGTTTTAGTAAAAAGAAACTATTTTTTCTTTCTTCTAGATGAAATAACTAAATTCGTGTTTTATTGATTTTTATTTTTGTACGTTATCAAGATTTCAAATTTTTTATTTCCATAAATAAGAAAAAGTTCTTTAGTTGCAGTATTATCAAATTTCGTTTCTTCTTTCAGTTGTCACGATTTATCACAGCTCAAAGAAATAAAATAAAACTATAAAAGAGTAATAAATTTAGAAGGCAGAGAGTATAAGAGACAAGCAGAATTTTTATCTTTGTACAGTTGGTAGTACAGTATACTTTATGATTGTAATAAGAAAATGATTTCCCTTTCCACTCGCATACTTGATTCTTACTGTATCTCGGTTGTAAAATAAATTCAAACTTCTGTTTGAAAGTAATACATAGTTGTCTTCTACAAAGTAAATTAATTACTTTTATGCGTTTTAAGAACGATAAGTTTCTCCAAGACTGTACTTTTGTTTAATTTTAAGAACAATTATCTGTGAACTGTAAACATACTGTGTTTGCATCAGATAACACTACAAAGTATTACATCAAGAATGGGAACACTGAAATATACAAATATTAAAAATACAAACTTGCTGATGGAAGATTTTATGCATATTGTACTTGAAATACACTATAGATATATCCCTACAACGTGTACATTAGCTCAGCCC